>CABFOQ010000366.1:1951-16206 GCA_900660455.1 Gephyroberyx darwinii | reverse complement strand
ACACACACCAGCAGCCATGCAGGGAGAAAACACTCGGTAGATTTCATCATTGCTCGTAATTATGATCCTGTCAAGTCCACAACGTGGCAATCCATAACGACACACACGCGCACACACACACACACACACACACACACACACACACACACACACACACACACACACACACACAATTCCGCACCATGTAAGATGAAAAAATGTTAAATAAATCTGTACTTGGGAAATGAGGTGGTGCTGGGGAAATAGCCTCCTAATTCTCCAGGCGCTCAGCTTAGATATCTAAATCCTAACCGTATAATAGTAGCCTATGTGAGTTTGTGTGTGTACTCGCACATGTTTGGATCAGAGTTGTTAAAACATTTTAGTATTGGTTGTGGTCCAGCAGCAGAATTAAAGAGCCACAGTAAGAAAAGTTAGACCGTGGCTTTTTCTCAGAGAAATCTAATACGGTATCTGTCATCACTCACACACTGCTGCTGTGGGTTTATGGTTTAGATAGCCTGCCTGTTTAAAGTTGACTTCTTGTTTTGTGTGTGTGTGTGCATGCGTGCATGTGCGTGTGTGCATGACTGTCTGTAGTTTGCGAAAGATGAGATACATTTATAGATTCAGCCTGTGTATCCACAAAAGCACTGCACCGCATCAGTAGGTAAACACACACCCACACAATCACACACACTAACACACACTGGAGAGGGAGCGAGCTGCAGCTTCAAGACCTTTACACCTTTACAACCCTCCTCTCAAACAGCTATACCTACACCTACATACTCTCTCTCTCACACACAAACACACACACACGCACACACTCACTCACTGAAAGAATTATGAATAGGTGTCTCAGGAATACTGAAACAACCTTTGTTGAAATCGGAAGGATACTGACAGAAGCACACAGAAACAGACAAACACACACCAACTCACACATGCATGCAATGTTCAAACAATAACATTCACACACCTTGTGTACAGTCCCAGTTAGGATTGATGCTGTCGTCCATGGACGATGTGTGACACCCATCATGATATTAATGATAGTTTATTTACATTTGACAAAGGACGTTATATTGTAAATTACCATGGCATGACTTTGCAGTGTAAACAAAGGTACAAGCTTCATTTTAACAGAGGAGGAAGATCCAACAGCAGAAGCAGTTTCTACTTTTGCTCATAGAGCTATAGAGTCTGCAAGCAGCTGGGGAAATGTCACTTCGTGAATGGTAACATCCCAGGGTCAATATTGTAGAAAAAAGTTAACCTTCTATTGTCAAGTCGATATCAGGTTTTTATCAGAAAAGCTTTCGAGGTCAGACTGCCCCTGTCCATCTAGCAGATGATGTCTGTTTCACACAAGCTGATGAGGAAAAAAGGCGTGCGGTGTGTTTACAAGCTACAGCTGAGTGAGATTAGTCTCTGGTGTGGCAGAGAACATAAGATGATGCGTTAGAGATCAATTTCTATACATTGACCAACTTTTTATTTTGTGGTGGCCATGCCGATATTGTGGCAGTGCGGCAACACGTGAGCCTATGCATGAGAAACACTGAACAAACATTTCAACTCATCTTGCTGCTTCTGTTCATTTGCCTTACGTGCTGATTGAATAGGGCAGCCCTGCCCTACCGATGCCCCTCCGATGCACTGAGCAGTGTCACACCCTGAGCGCAGGGGCGAAAATCTGATAGCAACTTTGGAGGGGACAATTACATGAATTTTCTTAAGAGCAATTCCTGAGGGGGACACCAAAAGTAGTGCTGTAACACATAGCCTGCGTTGTAATATGTTAAATGTATATTGAGGAACCATAATTACTACTACTGGATAATTGATAGGTAGTTAACTGAAGGGTTGTACCAACTTGTTCAAATGTTTAAATCATTATAATACTACTACTAATAGTTATAGCAGTGTTCCTTCTCAGTCCAGTATGGATGCAGGTATTTGTATTTACAACCAGCAATACCAAGAAAGGCCAGTAGGTGGCAATGGTACACTATGTATGGGTGTAGTTTTCGTAAATACAATGGGAATGGTGCGATCTCATCTAAAAGAATCTCCATTGAGAACCATCACAAACTAGGTCTCAGTATTGAATTGACCTTTTTATTTTACTTTTTCTGATACATTTATGAAGTCAATAAATACGTGCCACTGGCCTGAGGCTACTGCAATAACTTTACAAGAACAAAAAGCTCAAAATAAGTACAGTTCTAAAAGCGAAAGAACTACTTCAACGAATAACCCAAATAAATTAACCAAAATATCCTTCAAAAATACTTATTTATTGTTCAGTCACTGTCTCAACTCTTCAAACAACAGCTATGGACAAGTATGTCACACAAAGTATGCAATTTTAAATAAAATAACATAAAATAAATAATTAGTAAGTGCACTGTCATGTACTAAAAACTGAAAACTACTAAACAAAAGAACAAATACTATACTATAGCTAGGGGTCCCTGGTTTAATGGCAAGGGGTCCATGAAATAAAAAAGTGTAATGAATGTATTCAGTACCACAAGGTTTCCAATAACGTTACATATAATACAGAGGGGTGGGGGTCCCTGAGGACCGCTCAAAACCTTGACTGCCTTGCCTCAAAATATGCAGGGGTTCCAGCACTGAGCTACATTACATTGCTAGCTTCTCTCACTGACTCGAATTCAGCTGCAAACACTGGTTGATGTTAGTGTAGCTAGCTAGCAAATGTCAGCTAACCGCTAGCTAGCTAGCTAACATAAACAAAAGTGACCTGGGAGCTAATTCAATACAGCAAAAATGAAGACTGGTGACAATTATAAATGTGTTTTATTTCACTGAGTGGTAGAAGTAAAGAAATATCTAACATATTCTTTGTTTGAACAACTTACTGGAGGTCAGCCACCAAAGACAGACTCTGGTCTCAGAGCTTCTGTCAAATGCCCACAGGCACTGAGGCAGTGGATCAAACCATTGTGAGACAAAGGGAGGGGGGTCGCAATCTTTTGAAACTAAAAACTTAAAAACGCGCTATTAAGTGTTTATAATCAGCACAAGTGCTTCCATTGTGAATTATTAATTAATTAATTATTATTATTATTATATTATTATTATATTATTATTATATTATTGAAATTACATAGTTATGTTTACAGTGATATAGTGGGGGGGACAAATCATATTTTTCCCAGGATGGGGGGGATCCGTCCCCCCCGGGGATTTCCACCTCGGCATGAGCATTAAGTTGCCATCCCACTGTGTCTCCATCAGCATCCTGTGATTGCAACCCAGTATGTCTTGCTCCCAGGCTGTCTGTGATTGGTTGATTGAAGCAGACTAATAAATGACTTTGTGAAGAAGCTAGAGACTTATTCTGGTCTGATTAATGTGTTTTCCTCAATGCCAATTAAACACTGATTACACAAATTAACAACTCTGAGCCACCGTAATCACTAAGTGCTCACACGGGGACTGGCGTTGATGGAACATGCACATAGATGCACACATGCGCACACAGCTGCAAGACACCACTCCCCTTTTCTCCTTCCATCCTTGCCCAAAGCCCTGTCAAATGCTGCCAGGCCTGGCAGTTGTTAAAAACCTAATGCTTTTAGCTGCATGTTGTCCAAGATAGTTACTAACCACATTCACCAAACACCCTCTCCTCCACTCACTCACTCACCATCACACACACAAATAAAGCAGTCACCCAGAGCCATGCAGGAACACACACACATGCACTCATCTAGACAGCTGGTGCCAAAGGGTGCAGTTAGTGGATCCCCCCTCCGGGAGGGGTTGCCGCCCCCTTCCCCTTCTATGGAGCCACAAGGGAAAGAGGGACAACGACAAGTGAGATTACAGGGAAGGAACCGGGGACAGGAGAGGGGAGGGGGCAGTGACAGACAGAGGGAGAGAGGAATGGGAGAAATGAAAAAGGAAAGTTTCTGCAGACGGAATGTAATGTGACACCACGGAGGAGAGGAATGACAGAATGGAAGGACCGAGTCAATCAAGGGAGAGACGGAGTGAGAGAGAGAGAGAGAAAGAGTGAGAGAGAGGGAGGCAGGGAGGGAAAGGAAAAGAAAAGGGATTTGCCAAACCTCTTGAAATGTGGAATACTGGAAGTGTAAACCTCATGTGCTCAGACGCACACAGGCTTTCTTTCTCTGTCACCATATTACAGTGTGTGTGTGTGTGTCTTGACAGAAAAAGTAATGCTATTATCATTGTGTTAACATGAGAAAAACACTTGGCAAACTTATGTCTTAACATCCATCCTGTTCTGTCAGCACATAAGGCTGTACGTTTGTGCAGTTGTGTTTCTGTCTGCCTGTCTGTCTGCCTGTCTGTCTGCCTGTGTAGGCATGTGCAGCAAAATGACGTTTACTATCTCAGCAAAACTGTGCTGCAGAAAATGGAAAAAACAAAAAGTAAAATTGTTTTTCTCCCTCCCAGTGGATCTATAGCCAGTCCTCTTAAACCCATGTGTGCGCATATATGTGTGTGTCTGTGTGTGTGCTTGATAGCAGGTGTACTGTATAGTTATTTTTTGCCTACTGTTAGCTAATTCAAATATTTCTTCAGTTGAGGGGACACATTAGCCTATTATGTTCCTCATTGTGTTGGGGTGTAATTCCTGCAGAAAATATGAGGATGCGACCCGTGAAATAACCTTATATTACATACTGTTCGCCCACCACCACACAAGAACATCATGCTCTCCCCCCACCCCTCCCCCGCTCTATTCATTTATGACAATATGGGTTTTTGTATAAAGTCTGCTGTGTGTGTGTGTGTGTGTGTGTGTGTGTGTTGGTTAGAGAGAGAGGCCCAGCTGTGTCATTATACAAGCTAATTAGATTTAGACTACCATTGGACAGCAAGGCCATGAGGTGAGAATAGAGGGGGGGAAAGAAAGAGTGACTTAGAAAATGGGAGAGAAAGAGAGAATCGGAGATGGGGGTGAACTGAAGACTCAGAAATTCATTCAGCAGTGATTCTGTTCAGCGTGGTGAAAGCAGCTGCTTTAAACGCCTATTCACACATACAAACACACGGGCACATCGCAATCATCAACGCAAATAAATAGTGCATGAAAATGCTTACGTACACTAGCGCACACAGACGCAGGTACACAAGCACACACACACACACACTTGCACCACAGACATACACATGTAAACACCTTGATGAGCAAGTGACAGCCTAATAAGCCACTATGTCAGATAAAATGACTCTGGAAGCACATAATCAAGTAGTTAATGCCAGGCGCTCTACTGAACGCTACAGCCCCAGCAGAAACAGAAAAAAGCACCCACACCACACACACACACACAAACCAGTCAAGGTGTGTTTGCAGGGCATGAGAAGTTATTTAGAAATGAAGGGTGCAGTAATCAGCATAATGTTTGCCTAGAGCCGTGGACTGACATTCAGAACAGTGGATTATTGGAGCAAAACCCACACACGGCCTTTCAGAGAACACTGTTATATTATTACAGACAACACAGATGATACATAGTCCGGACTAGAATCCGTGGATTTACTGTGCTTTGAGTCAGAACCTGTTCTGTCTGTGTGTGACATATTTATTGTAGATTGGTACAAACTAGCTCTCAAATACAGGTGGGCCTCAAAAATACAGAACAAAGAAAAAAGCTGAGCCCCGTACAGTGATAAGTAAACAGTCCTCATGGTCCCAGTTAGAGGATCATGTCAGGGCTCTGGAGCAGCCACATTTGGTTTATTCTGTTTAGAGCCAAAGAACATTTTCACTGATTACTCCAGTGCTGGCAAAAAAAATGTTGTTTGCTTTGCGCTATACTGCCCTCTCTTAAAGGAAATATCCACCCTAAAATACTTTGTGGCACCTCAGGGGAATTGTCAGGTGTCACAAGCGCAAACTGTGAGCAGAGATCACCCTATAGGCAGGATTCAAACAAAACCCTCACCTTTATCCAGTTTAATAGGAGAAGTCATGCAGACTTGAAGAGCAAGGGTTTCTTTCTGGACGCATCATTTTGCGCCGACGTTCAACAATCATACAGGGAGAAATCCATCATAGAAGAGGCAGACACACCATGGTGGGCTATGGAGGCCACTCCATGCAGCGCAGTGACAAGACCTTTTTCTCCACTGGCAACCCACCTACAGGCTGGTGATGCATTCAGGTCTAATGAGAGATACTGTAAATACAAGCTTCCGGCTGTATATATGTATACGGTCACGCCAACGTCCGACATGAATGCAGCAACAGCAAGCTCAGGTCCGTTCTCTGGGGTGTGTCAGAAAGCATTCTGGGAAATGCAGGAAATCACTAACTGAAGTCGAAGTAGACAAGGCAGGTTGAGGGAAAGTGCATACAACGGTAAATTACAAAACTTACAAAACAAAATAATTCCTGGAATGCATTGAACATCACAGATTGATCATTTATAACAGTGTAAGAGTATCTGATGGCCTGCCTCAAAACCTATATAGGCCAACATGCTCTCATTATGGGTAATCCAGGTCACGTTACAAGTATTCAAGTATACATAGGTAAAGGAAAAACGTTGTAGTCTCCTTAACAAACCTATGCATTCCAAACAAGGAAGCATTAGCATGCATGATGCTGTCTCACGACCATAATATTTATAACACTTAATATTGTTCTGGAGACACCAACTAAAAACATGTCACCAGCTGAAAAATGTACTTGAGCAGAATTCAACCACAACACACAAACACACATATATACTTACAGCGAGAGTGAGATACCAAAAAACGTTCAGTGGAGTGGTGCGACGATGAGGTGAAAACTTGAACAAAGCGACCGTCATTGACACACTGCTGAGTCCAATGTAACCACAATGCTAAACACAGCTGAGCCGCCAGGTTAGAACATAACTCAAGATGACTGTGGGTGTGTGAGTGTCTGTTTGTGCAATGACGTGTGCAGTTGTGTGTAAGCACTCTACAGCAGCTCGCGGGATACTATTAAAGAGTGTGCACTGGCGAGCAAACAGGATAATTAATTTCTCTCTTTCACTTCATTTTGATTAGTTTCTACTCTCTCATTCAGAACATGAAATGAATCCAGTGAGATTGTGATTCAATCGACACACACAAACACACACGTTCAATTTCTGACAGAATTATAAAATGTACGTTTATGAGTGTGTGTGTGTGTTTGTGTGTGTGTGCACTTAATGAGATGAATGCTTGAGCACCGCCCCTTACCAATTACACAGAGTGGAGGAGAGAAATAACTGGTCGAAAAGAGAGAAAGATGTAAAGCAGGGCAAGAATGGAAGGAAATAATGATGCAAAACGATTGGAGAAAGATGGAAGGAGCAAGATGGGAATTGGAGGAGGGACAAAATAAATAGATATGGTGAGTCCATTAGCTTACAATTTATTCTCGCTCTTCTCCATCTCTTTCTTTGGACATCTCAATTTATATATCTTGATTACTAATCTTAGATTCTGTTTTGATTACGTCTCTTCATTCCTGTGCCATATCTCTCATCAGTCAATCTACTCAGTGGCTATAGTGAGACAACCTGTTGTCTCTCTCCTCTCAAGTTTCTCTTGGAATTACTTCATCTCTCTTTTGATTACTTTCCTTCATTCCAACAGGTGCTTTCATCCACCCACTCGTCCATTTGTACCCATTCATTTGGCCACACATCAATCACCACAGCCTTTCTCTCTTGTCAGCATTCATCAATACTCAGGATAAGATGCTGCTTTCGCTTGTGCCACACTCCAGGGCAAACAGTCATAGAAGCCCAATTCAGATGTTATAAGAATGATACAAAAACCAACCAAAATGAAGCCACAGCAGACATCAGGTCACACCGTCATAAATCCACAGCATCAGAAGGCTCAACAGTGTATTCCAGCGTCCTGGAACCACCCCCCCTTTATATCAACTCCCAGTCTGCAGTCTGTACCTGCATATGTATCTCCTGGGCTAAAACTAAACCTGGTCACGTTCCTTATGTATACAACCATTAACGAACATATACCACACAATGCCAAACAACGCTCAACGTTCATAGCCTGCTCCCCAACTAATGTGCTTTCTTCTCATCCACTCACTTACTCATTCCTCTGCCTTGTCTAAACTGTCTAACTTGCCCAACTTGTCTAAACTGACTTTGCTAAAAAACCCTCGATAAAAGACTTCAGCACAGATAGACAGAAGATAATGAGGTAAATATTGGCCTTTTGTACCCGCAGTGCAATCATTTGGCTACAAAACTCTTTGATTATGCTACACAAGCTCTTTTGAAATCTATCTCAAGAACTTTGATAGATATTTCATGCTTTTAATGATCGCCCTGTTTATTTCAATAGCTTGGCAGAAGGCTGAGGCCTGAGAAATACCTACAGCATCCCTGGACACGCTTTGAAAGATACCGGTTACCCGAATGGGGAGGGTGCATACTGCTTTGAGTTACATGGGGAGGAACAATGGTGTGGTCTGGCTCGGCAAATCATTGTTCAAAAGACACAGCTCAATGATGAATGAATGAAGGCCTATCCACGTGGAAATGCTGGATGGACTGGATGTCTGTTAAAGTCAGCACATTCAAATGATTTCTTGGCACGCTCTGCGCTCCCTGGTAGCACCCTCTCCTTTGATAATTCAGTACAAACTCTGTTTGGTGCCTTTAGTTTATTTATTAGATTGAAGAAACCTTGTTTTACATCATGAAACCGATCGGGAGCGTAAGACATATTGTAGGGTCTTAGTTGCGTAGAGAAATGAGCGTACAAATGGACTAAAGTTACACTCAAATCTGCGTATCACAATGTGAAGGGGGGCACTCCTTTATTTACAGATTCATCAGCATGTATTTTGCAGACAGCCATTTATCCCCACGTGAAACTCCGGGGATGAAATCAACGGAGTGGGGTGCACATGTAAAAAACAACTTCAGTACTACTGAGATTGGAATCAAGCCCTGACTGAGGGGATGGATATAAAAGAAGCAGTGGTGACACTATTGTAGTCAAACAGTGATATCACTTGGTGTACCTTACTGCCATTATTGTACTTTTTTCTTTTCTTTTTAAAAAAATCGCTAGCATGCTTACGTGGTAACAGAGTGACTTAATCTGTGGTAAAGACAAACTGTATGCTGTATGTTACCTTGGAAATGAGTTGCCGGTGCAGCACTGCCAGCTCCATACAAGATGTCACCCCAGAGTCGAGGCAAACAGGCCAGAAACAATTACTTAACAGTGTTTTAAAGGAAAATGAAAGATTGATTTTGCTCTGTTTTGGGCAGCTGTTTCTATGCCTACTTTATGGTTAGGTGTGATGGTTAATAATTCCAAAGAGACATTACTCACTTCACAGCACCTTTAAGGTGATGTGCCTTGAGGTGTTTTAGATAACACGCACAGAGACACAGAGAGCCACGAGCTGGACTCACACTGTCTGTCTATCTGTCTGGAGGCCAAGGAGAGTTAAGACCTCACATTATTGATGAAACACACTGACAGCACTACACAAACACCCTGCCTTAGGCTATGTCCTGCACACACATACAAACATACAGTAGTACACATGCACACTCACTCACAGGCCACCACAGTGGATTTTACAGCACACACACTCTCATACAAACACACACACACTCAACCTCAGCGCAAGCCAAGTCTCCATGTTGTTGGCTAGTTCTTCACAGAGGTATGCCCACCTCTGGCTTGGATCAAAGAACTAGGCTAAATCCTCTGGCCACACACACACACACATACACTCATACACACATTCACACACACAAACAGTACTTCCCGCGTATTCCTAGATGAGATCAAAAAGGGTCTTTTTTTGGTCTGAGCGTATAGCAGAACTCACATGTGCACCTCCCAACACACACACACACACATTCTCAACCACCTGTGGCAGATCAAACGCAAGCCGTGAAGACACACCTGCAGCGGGGAAAAGCCCCTGGATATACTGAACAAGCACGCTTCTCTAACACACACACACACACACACACACACCTCTATACTCTATACACTTCTATTCAACCCGGCCTAACCTCAGAAATATTCCATGACTGGTGATTCACTATGCAAAGATCCCATTCAAATATCTTGATGGACCGACCACAATCTAAACACACAAACAAACAGAAAGAGATGCTCGGCCAGGTGCATGTGGTAGGGAGCGGCATGGGGAGGGGGAGACATTTGATGCCCCGTCCCTGAACAATCTTCACTCCAAATCACTCCACGCCCAGTGAATGCCACATTAAAAAGGACTGCAACCACAGTCAAAGCAGAGAGAGAGAGAGAGAGAGAGAGAGAGAGGCAGTAACAGGCTGGGGTACAATCCAGGGCATTGCTCCAAGGGTTTGATAAATACAGGGGTTAGGGAAGCTAATTTGTGACAGGAAGGTTGCCAGTTCTAATCCCAGTACTAACTGGAATATTCTACATGAGGGAGGAGAAAGTCAAAAGTCTTCAACTGATCCAGTGGCTCTACTTACTGATTGGCAGCTCCCAGGAGACAAAACGTAAAACAGAAGCAGTATTCCTTCACAGAGATTCTTTTCCCTTAACCACATCCGAGACAATGTAATAGATGCTGCCTTCAAGTGCTCCTTGTAAGCTCCTACTTCCAGAAATCGTAAATATGAGTTGCCACAAATGTGACAGTGCTTTTGGTCAGAAATAATAACAAAATGGACCCTTTTACAAAAGTAGTTTTTCGCTGGCTAATGGTTTACTTTAACAATCAAGCAAGAAGCATCTTCAAGAGGAGAAAATCCAGGCATGTAATTGATGTCTTAATTTATTAAAAACAAAAATGCATGACAACTGAAACACAACAAATGAAGAGCAAAAATACTAGTTATTTACATGGGATGCCAAACAATAACATAGTAATAAATTACATCATTGTTATTATCAGTTATTGACATGGCTTACATGCTCTCCACCCCCTAAACGTCACATCTCGGCAACTCGGTCTTATAGACAATTCCAACTTTCGTGTTCGTATTGATCGTATTGTTGGGTCATTCATGTGCACTCACTTCGTAATTACTGTGCTTTCAACAGCACTTGAACGCAGGGAGAGTCCGGAAAGGCCATAAAAACACACAGTGATTGGCTGTGACAAGAGGTGCCTACTTGTCACTAAAGTATCAGTCTGCCTTGTTTACACTCTATTGATACATTGGCCGAACTGCATTCAAGACCAAAGGTAGCCTATATCTCCAGTGTCACGCTCTCGATGCGTTCAGAGCCACTTGGGGCTCTCCGGACAAAGGAGTCAGCACTACTGTGAATACTGCAGTGTTTCCCATAGGCTCCTCTGTGGCTCACTGCCACAATATCAGCACAGTTGCCACAAAATAAAAAGTTGCTCAATGTATAAAACTCAATCTCAATCGATCTCTAACGCGGAACCTAAGAGGTGCTACCTCTCCTTCTCTGAGGAGATTAGTCTCTATCACAATAGAAACTAATCTCACAAACTAACAATGCATGTGACCAAACTCGGCACAGAAAGTGACCAAACTAGAAAAAAGGAATGAACATAACAGAGACTTATCTGGCGAGGGTGGGGCGTTCACTCAGCTGTTGCTTGTAAACACACCATACACCTTTTTCCCTCCCCAGGTGTGAGACAGCAATGACCTGCTAGACGGACAAGGACACAGTCTGACCTCAGAAAAAGCTTTCTGACAAAAATCTGATGTCCACTCAATGACGGAAGGTAATTGTTAACTTTTTTCTCCAATACTGAATTTGGGATGTTACCGTCCACCGAGTCTATATATTCAACAAGTCACTAAATCATACATTAACGAGTGGAAAATTAATTTTCTCCCCCGCATAGAACAGTTGTTCTCTCATGAGCATTGAAAAGTATTTTACAAGGAAAAAGCCTTGAGAGGAGGAAGAAAGTCTAAGGAAGTCGGAACCTGAGGTAGATGCAAAACATGCAGATTAAATCTTACCGGAAAAGCCCTACGCCCACCGGCTACAATGATATCCATTATGATCACTAAGCTATCCCAGTGTGATGCCCTACCGCCACAAATAAAGTTCTGAGCTAAGGAAAACACTGTTTAAAACTGCAGCCAATGGTGTCAAGCTAATCAGCTAAACTTCCTAGCAAGCATGCTGCCACTCCACAACAGTGAAAATAACTCCTCAGACCATAACTGCCTAAAGCTGTTTTATTTACATGACAGCCAGAGGGCTTATTATATTAACGTGTAACTGGCAATAACTGGCACTTCCTCATTATACCTTAATCACAGGGCTAGCTTAACCGCTCGTGAATCGCTCTCACACTCTTCCAGTGCAATGGAACTGGGCTGCAGGGCTCTCTTACTGTGTATGCTGCAAACATGCGTACCTGTAAGGCTGTATTTGCTATATTTTACCTGCTCCTCCGTTAGCCATAGTTTCAGCAACATCAAACATCTACTAAACATTTTTTTAGTAAGCTAGTAAGCTAGTAAGCCTATCCATGAGGGATTGTTTACTTTTGATGTATCGCAGGTTCGTTTGTCCAAGTAAGGGATTCAGGAAAAACTGCAAATCCATCCAAAGCCTACCCAAGCCTGAAACTAAAGCTAGAGCTAAAACAGAGACACAACAAAAAAACACAAATAAATAGATACTCTATGTGACATCATGGGAAAATAAATGCTATTCAAATTCACTTTCCCGGGGATTTAAATAAGGCACAGGCTGGTGAGCATTATCAAGGCCAATCAAAACCTATGAAAGTAGTTTTACTAATATGTTGTGAACAATTGTTTTTTTTCTTTAAAGGATAGAGGATTTTCTCAAAATACTGCATTTCATTGTCAAATATACTGCAACTACAAACCCTATATTCTGCAGACCCTGCGAGTGCTGACTAGTAGTTCTCTACCTACCTATGTTGAATGCACTTATTGTAAGTCACAAGTTATTCCCAGGTCGAGAGCAGGGTCGTGGACCTGGTTCTGATAACCTATTCACACCTACGCCTGACCCAGGAATAACCTGGGTCGTTGCTCTGGAGTATTAATAGCAGACTAATGGAACTATTATGGACTGACATCATGGCCTATGTGTGTGTTATGTGTGTGGCGGTGTGTGCACCTATCTATCGGTCTGTCTTCCTGCCTTTTTTATCTGTCTGTCAGTTTACCTGTTTTGTGATGTAGTTCAGCCAATCAATAGAGTGCATGTTGTGTTAGCATTCTTCTTTATTTGGACGTCCCACTGTATAAACACCTTCAAAAGTACAAGATAAGCTTTAGTGTCATAACCACCCTCCCCCCTCACACATGCACAAACAGTGGATCAATAGCAACCTCCTCCTCCTATCTTACATAATAAACATCGAGGACTAAACAGCAAAACAGTCTTCATTCTACCTGAGCAGCCCACAACAACGGATTCCTAAGCCCCTTATGGTGAGAGATAAAGAGTAGAAAGAAACAGAAACCAAAAGGGGGAAGAGAGATAGTGAAAGAACAAACAGGAAAAAATGGAGGGAAAAAAGCAGCAAGACAGAGAGGGAGGCAGAGAGGAAACAAGCAGAGTGTATCCCACTCAGCTCATATTTCAAAGCTCTGTAGGATGTTTCTAGGGACATCTCCCCAAAACGCATCTTTTCACAAACAGAGGAAACCTATCTATACGTGCATGCGTGCAAAATTGGCGTACATGCTGTGCTGTACTGCGCTGGTATAAATGCACGGCCAGCTACCTAGCTACATTATTTGGTCAGTTAGTTTGTTGCCTTTGGGTATAGTCTGCACTGGGTCGTTGCGTCTTTCAGGTGGTGGATAGCTTAGCGAGTTACACGCTAAGCATTTGATGTCGGACCAGGCGAGTATTTAAACAGTGAAGCAAAGTTGTTTGCTTTGTTTCTTAATACCGCTAACTAGCCAGCTGTTAAAGAAAGCTAGCTGGCTACATTTGCAGTTTGATATACTGCAGCAAAATGTTGTTTAAAAATTAGTAACTAACTACATTCACTTTTCAAACCGTGAAATGTGGCGTGTTTTGTTTGTAGCTAAGTACTTAACGTTAACCGTAACGTTAAGGTTAACAGCTGTTAACAGAATAACCTCACCAACCCAACTCAGGGGCTTTCAGAAAATATCATATACTACAACTGAGGTCTACGTAATTGTAGGAGTGTGTGTGTGTGTGTGTGTGTGTGTGTGTGTGTGTGTGTGTGTGTGTGTGTGTGTGTTTATCCTGTTATTTTTCGTCCCCAGACATTTTGATAAATATCTGAGAAAAAGTTT
>CABFOQ010000364.1:0-20552 GCA_900660455.1 Gephyroberyx darwinii | reverse complement strand
TTGTCACTTAAAGTGTGTGTGTGTGTGTGTGTGTGTGTGTGTGTGTGTGTGTGTGTGTGTGCGAGTGTGCGTGTGCATGTCTGTCACATATGCGTATTTGTGTATGTTTCTGTCTGTTTGAGTGTGTGAGTGAAGGAGTGTTTGAGTGTGTGTGTCTGAGTGTGTTCTAAAACCTTCTGAGAAAGATAGCTGAGGTGCGGCTGTAAAACAAAGTGCAGAACTATATAATAAAATAACAGGTGGAATGTTAGGGTGTGTTAGAGGTGTAAGACTAGCTGACTAAAAGATCAATAACTCCAGCAGATTTATGTGGAAGCCAAACTTTTGCCTCCTCGCTCCAATCTTTCTTCTGCTGCCACTTTAAATTACCAGAGCAAGGAGGCACAAAAATCGCATAACAAATACAAAGTGCTATCCAAGAACAGGCACCGGTGACTGCTAATTCAACTGACTAACAGCCCTCCTCGCAAGAGAGGCTGTGTTGAATCCACAAAGCAACACCCCGCTCATTTCAACACACACACACACACACATACAAGATGTGAATTAGGTACATGCACGCCACTTCTCTATCCCTCTCTTCTTCTCTCTGGAGTTGGTCTTGCTTGTGAGCTGAGAGACACCCAGATGGAGGGTGATGGTGTGGAGGGTGGAGTAGTTTTTCATTTCCCGCTCTCTGTCCACTAATATAAAGGAAGAAAAGTTGAGTGTTTCAGAGAAAAAATAAAAATGGAAGCGCCAAGTAAATCATGTGATCGAGTGTGTGTATGTCTGTGTAAGTGGTAGGAGGATATTGTCACTGCATAGGCACTGATTTCCCCAGCGTGATTCACTATTGTAGTCTAAAGGGTCAGTTAAAGGTCTGGATGCAAAGCTCTATGACTGTGTACATGACAGAAATCATCCTTTGTCTGGTGGAAGGCTAGGAGCTGACAGCTAAGCCTATTAGTGCTTCACCAAGCCGCAGGCCTTTGTGCTTGTGTATGAGAGTGTGTGTCTGTGTGTGTGTGTGTGTGTGTGGGTTTGTCAGTGTATGTGTGTGTTTAAGATTGTGTGCCATTAGGTTTTCAAGTGTGAATAAAAACACATCCTGCATGGTGACAAATTGAGGAGGAATATTTTCTTGTTATGTAAATGCTGCGCTTGTTAGGGAGTCTTTTTTTTCTGCCAGACCTTGTTTCTTTAATGGCAGATCATAAAGAATTCTTCAACAGAACGCCCTGGGATAGCTCTGCTCTCATTTCTATTTTGTAGTCTACCCACTGATTTGTGCTGTTAATTGTGTGTGCCAGAACTTATAAGATTATGCTGATAAAGCGCTGCATAGTTGTATTAACCTCGCCCCATGTCACTACATTTTTGGAGATATTTTAACCATGTTTAGTCTTTTGACTGATGAATCCTGGTCTCATGAGAAGCACTCCCACCTGAGTATAAAGAACACAGTGACGCCAGCTGAGCTTTTCTAAGACTGCAGGTCCTTGCTAGAAGTGCCGAGAGTGAGAAGTTGACTAAGTGTCATGTATAATATCTACTAGTATCTACTAAGCATCTAACTAAGCATCAGACTGAGCAAATGGGCATCATATAAACATATTCAACAGACAATTCCAACACAGGGGGTCCACTACTAAGTCCGCTACTACTAATAAGTATTTTGTTTGTTATCATTTATCAAAAACTAACACAAAATGATATTTCTCAAACAAGATTTTAATAATTGTAACAATCATTTAATTAATAATTTAAAATATCCATATCCATTTGAAATATTTTCAATGGAAGCCTTTTTCAAAGTTAAAGCACTAGCAGTAGCGATAATAACACATAGAGTACCATATTAATTTAGGCAATATCTGGTATTAGTTGTTTAAAGACCAAAACAATTTATACTGTGTATTAGGAGCATTCATGTGTTAATATTTGAATTAAATATATGGAGTGACAACAATTTGAGAAATCCTTACCAAATGATGTGCAAACAAGATATTGAGATATATTACAATTTCATAGGATAATTTCTCAAAGGTCTAAAATTGTTGATTTGTATCAGTTGTAAATAATGTATTCTTGAATAAGAAGTATCCACTGAGTAAAACATTTTTATTTGTTTTTGGTAAATGTGGAAGTGTTTTTGGAACAATGGAAGGAAAATTCCTTCCTCAGATACATTGATACACATACATTGTTTTTTCCCAGAGTTAAGACTATACTTTCCATGAAAGCTGTTGCGCTACCTCCTTGTTTTAAAGAGGACATTTGACTAGCGACATCTTAAATGAAGCAGCTCCATTTCTTTGTCTTTTTATTACAGCTGCAGTTATAGCCTGATTGTCATTGTTATAAGTATACCATGTGAGAATTTTGTATTGTGGTTTTCAGCTTTAAATGCTTCAATGATTCTCATGCTTCAGCAGTCCCATCACCTGTTCCAGGGATACAGGCCTAGTAGGTGTTAGCAGAGGGAGGCGTGGAGACCATTTGAAATTCATAAGGGCATCTGTCATTGGCGTGCATGAGGTAATTGGCTTACTAATAAAAGACGAACGCATCACTCCTCGTCAGGTGGAGTCATGCATGTTGTTTTTGTTTGTGAGAACAATAATAAAACTGTGTTTGATGTTACATCAATGTCAAGCCCAGTGTACTCCCCTGGCGTTTAGTGATGACACCTTCCCGCTTTCATTTATCTTTTAATATTTCTTCAAAGACTTTGGCTGGCTGCCTTTGATATACAGGGAGACTCACTAAATTGTTTGACAAATATCCACCAGTCCAAGGGGGATACATCTAATAAAAGCTTGCTGAGAAAGATGATATGTAATCATTTATTTTCAACTGCAGAGAGTGAAAAATGCAATTAAATCACACTTCAATGTACAGGAATTGTACAGCTTGTGTTATATAGCTTTTTGGTGGGTGTGTTCAGAAAACTGTGGGCAATGCTAAGAATTTGTTCTTTTTTCAACCATGTGATCAAAATGTAATCTGGGCCACATTCAGTTATCTATTATCCCTCTTCAATCAGAGTTGTCCTTATTCAACTATAAAGACAATGGATCATTGTTCCAGTACATACAATTATTTCACACATTGAAATAAACACTGAAATTTCATTAATTCCGCCTGGGAAAATGTGTGTTTGGATAGAAAGTACATAATGTGCCCTGTTGACTTTGGCTGGCTGAATCTTACATAATGTCGAGAGGAGATGTCTTCTCCTCAGGACATTTATGCAATGTGTGAACATATTAGTCTTCAGACAGAGAATGAAGCACTGGGTGAATGACAAAATATGTCCAATAATGTGTTCTCTGGATAAAGTAACTCTATTGTACATAATATTTGCGGTATTATGCTCCTGTAAAAAAACAATAATTTTCTGTCTAATTTTCCATGCAGCTGCAATATTTCATTAAACTTTCACTGGAAGTATAAACAGGCTTTTATGCTGAAATTAATTCCAGCATATCAGCTCAGTGAATTCACACTCCATACACTGTTGTTTTGTTTCCTTGCTCATTGCTGTCGGAAATAGCTTTGGACCCTAACAGGCAGGGAAATCTTCTCTTAGTGGACAGTGAGCACTAGACATCTCTATCACGCCCTCTGAACCGAACCGTGCATGCATGCACAAACACATATATGCGCATGCTCACACAAAAGTTTACTCAGGTTTACAGAGTCTCTTCTTGAGGTACCAATGTTCACATTCACTTCAACAGTGCTTTTCATATGAATTTCAATTCACTGTAAATGCATACAGTAATGAGATCAATATGGAAGTGCTCAATCTTCCACTTGTGAATCCATCTTATGCATTTTCAATATGTGCCCCAGTCAGTGGCTTTTGCAAACCTCTAGAAGTAGGAACCTTTCTATAATGACTACACAGTGGCAGTGATGTATCCTTTATAGCACATAAAACTTTTATTGCTCCCAACCAGAATCTGAAATCAGAATTCTTCCAACAAAATTGGTCAACTCGCAAGTTGCCTGCTACTGCATGCATTTCATACATTGCCTGTATAGAGGCTTTATAGAAACAAATACATACTGATGATGCAACCTTAGAGACACAAAAGTGAGGCAATTCTATACAACATCTATACCGATGTTGAATTAATACTATATTTCCATGTTGATTCAATGTTAGTCTGCTCTCTGGGTAATTATGTAAAGCATGAATAACTTTCATATGCCCAAGAATTCTCAGGCGACATTTTGATGATCAAAGTTCTGCACACTAATCCTCTCCAGCAAATTTATCATTTTCCTCACAAGAGCTACATCACAGCATGCAATTCCTCTAGTGGGCTCTCTGTAAATTTACCATCACCTGTGAATGTTTACAAATCTTTCTCGATCACTCTTGTGTTTTCTTTTCCCAAGGTTTGAGCAAACTGCACAAGAGATGAAACAAACTGACAAAATGCCTCCAGATTTTGTCCGTAGATCTGATGTGTCTTTCCTTGGAGGGATTCATCCAGTAATGATGTGTTTTCTCAAGAACAGCTGTTGTAATCCATGATGGAGGCTGGGCCATTATGGAGTCACTGAAGTCAGGCGTGTACACTGCAGATGTAACACCATCCCTCACACATACTCCCTCTCTTGCACTTACGCACACACTTTCTATCTATCTATCTATCTATCTATCTATCTATCTCTTTCTCTTTTCTTCTCCCTTGTGGTGTTCATGACTCAGTGCTGATGACCCAAGTGTCAGAGTGGCAATGTGAGAGCTCATCTTTAGTGACCTTAATGACTTCTGAGTCCTGTCTCCCTTTGCTCTCTTCTCTCACCCCCTCCCTTCTCTGTCTCTCTCCCTCTTTCCCTCTCTCTGTGACACACACACACACACACACACACACACACACAATCTATTAGCAGAGCACTATCTTTAACCTACACCTCTCATTCATTAATGAAGCAAGGGAATAGTTGAGGTGTACTTAATGAAATCAGAGAGTGGCCAGCCCTCTTAAGTCATCTGTACAGGTTAAAGTGTTTAGGGCATGGCATGGACTTTACACGTGATCATGCAGAATGGACTGCATGATCCCTCTCGAAGTAGCCCCTCCCGGTGTTTCTTCCAATTTTTCCCTAAAAGGTTTTTTTGGGAGTTTTTCCTTGTCGTCTGTGAGAGTCCAAGGCTGGGGGATGTTGTGTACTAAGCATTTATTGTTTTCACACGTTGGGCACTGTGAAGCCCTTTGAGACTGTAACGGTGATTAAGGGCTATACAAATAAAATGTGATTTGATTTGACTGAAATGTTACAGATTCTGAGTTTGTCTCAATAAAAATTAATTTTCTGTTAATTTGACATTGAATCAGAAACCTAAGTACAAGGTCCATGTGAGTCTTGTCAATCCATAAACCGAGGTGAGAGACTGTTCGTGGGGGTGGAAATAAGAGACGGAAATTGAGTCATCTGAGACAGAGAGTGAACAGAGCGAGGAAAAGAAGAAACTAATAAAGTGACAGGTTGAGCCAGCCTCATGGAAGAACAAAAACAGTAAGCTGGTGTTATAAGACGTATGTGGGCTGAAAGGTCTATCTGAGTGAAGAAATCCATGTCGGGGAAAATATTCAGTTTGAAGTGTCAAGAAAATACAGTGGTCTGGAATGAAAAGAGTTCCATTACAACCACTATTATTTCAGAGGTTTACCATGAAATCACTGTAAAGAAAATGGGCTAAACATACATATATACAAGATAGAGTTCACTTAAGCAAAAATGGAATGTGCTTCAAAATGCACTGTTAACCAAACACAATCCGCATCACAATTTACACAATGGGCCCAAAACACCATTTTCAATAGTCACAAAATAAAGCCTGTCAGTGTACCTTTCAGAAAACCACATTATTGCATTAGAGTGCTAAGTGTGAGTGTTAGGGAAAGGTCACTTGGAAAGTAGGACATGATTGGCGAGTGGTTATTTGCAGTCAGTCATTGAGGTGACGTGAAAATCCATAGGGAAGAAGAGTTGCCTCTCTCTCTGGCTGGAATTGACCACCAATCGATGGCCTAGGAAATTGGTCGGAGGCGTAGAGGAGTGGGGTGTGGGGTGGCGGAGGTTGAAGCTGTTTGGTGAAGCATTAGCTAAAGATTATTTACGATCATACATATATTTCTGCTGACACATCGGCAGTTAGGCCTGGATTAGAGGTCTTTCAATATATGCCAAATGTTTCGCTTTTCTTATTCAAAATGGCAGACTTGGAATTGTATTTCTCAGCAAATGGCTACCCTGTGATTACATGCTGGAATCCAAATGAGGATCATCGACTCATCTGCAATGTCCTCTAGTTTGGGCCCAAAATGATGAAGTCTGGGAGTCCAAATAAGATGCTCTCTCTTTCCCTCTCTCATTTTATCTATTTATTTCTTCTTTCTTACCTCCCTCTCCCTCATTTCTGTCTCCATTGAAACCATTTCCTTCTTATTCTTTGTCTCACTCTCTCTCATTTTCGCTCTTTCTCACCGTCTCTTATTCTCTCCAAGACCACAGAGACTTGGAAATGGGTTTATCACTGTCTTTATCACAGGACCAAGCTGTCATGGTTGTAGTGAATAAGCCTCTATGTGTGTGAGTGTATGTGGGTGTGTGTCTGTCTGCAGGTAGTTACTTCTTGTCACTTAATTAAAATAAGGTTTCTACAGTTGTCCTTCAGTGATTTGTTTATTAGTGTTGATTTTGCCATGCACTTCAATCTGTCTTCATGACTTAAATAGACCAAGATAAACATGAACTTTCATGATGTAAATATCAATGTTTGACGTATATATATATCAAAGTTCATTATATAAATATCAATGTTCATTATATAAGGGGGGCAAAATATTTATCGAACTCTGAGATAAATAATGAACTTTGATATATACACACCGGACTGTAACAGAGGTCCTCTCGGTCGTTACGTTTCTCTAGAGCTTCCTTATTGGCGAAGCATGTTTGCACAGCATACTATATTGTGCACGGTAAAGCATAATAACATATTTGCACAGTAAAATGATTGCACATGATTAGTATAATGAGACAAGCAATTGTTACGTTTAAAACCTTTATTGAAATTTCTGCTGTTAACAATCGTTTGTGCGTTCCTCATGCAATCTATTGTTTATTTCAGATGCTGGGTGGCTGGATAGGCCGCGCCACCTGTGGAAGATAATTACATGGTGTGATTAGTGGAGCTCGGAGCAACTATTACATGGCTCAGTCAATCAAGTGCCATAAACAGCATAGATGAATTGTGTGCAGTTATTCTAGGATTAACGTGATTTACAAATATAGTGAACGTCATGTCATATGCTAAACGCTTACCTGTGCTCTCCTGTCTCCAACTCCCAGGGTGTGCGAATAAAGGAGTCCCCAGGGAAACAAACACCTCTTTATCATTCCGGGAGGGTTCCACCAGATAGTATTGTGTAGGGGGTGGAAAGTATATATCAGGTATATGTTTGCTAGTTTTGTGGTTGGGTTTTGATGTTATAAATGGGTTAACTGATCTAATGTAAATATTTTGCTATTATGTATATTTATGTTTTAATGTATTTAGATATTGTTGTAAAATAGGTCACCCTAGAGCACCCCTGTTTTTGGTAGCACTGGGTGGGTACTATAAAAGGCTAGGTTTTTGGTAGCACTGGGTGGGTACTATAAAAGGCTGGGTTTTTTTTTTCCAGGGGAGGTAGTTGGTAGTACTGGTCATGGAGGCTGGTCCTTATGGCTGCTTCTGGTTTTTCTATGCTGTATTCCATGCACACTGTATGTAATTGTAAATAAATACCCACCTTTAGGGTTTGCTTCATCTCCTGCCTCTGCCTGCTCACTTATGGTCTTGAATGCTCCCAAGGTCAGTCCAACAAGTGGTGTCAGAAGTGGGATCTTTACCATAGTGAGGAGGTGAAGATGACCAGAGGAGGAAGGAAAAACGAGCAACGTGAGGAGCCAGAGGACGGTGAGGCTACGTCGTCAGCTGACCAGGGGGCCATGGCAGGCAACACGGGACAAGCTGACCAGTATGGTGAAATCTCTCATGCAAGCTCAAGCAGCTAGGGATAAGCAGCAGGAAAAGTAATCATCTCGCCAGGAGTCTCAACTCCTGGTGAGATATGGAGCACCAGTTTCGGCAGTTCCAGGCCCAAGTAACCGAGATGCGAGAGGAGCAGCACACAGAGCAAGAGGGTGACGAGCAGCAGCACATGGAGCAAGAGGGTGATGAGGAGCAGCACCAAGAAGGAAGCGACTATGATGATTATCAGGAGGAAATGTCCAGGTCCAGGCCCAGGTCACCCAGATTTCAGCGAGACCCGAAACTGTTGCCACTGTCTCTTGAACATGACATAGAACATTTTTAACCGCATTTGAAAGAATGACACGTCTGCCGTTGGTCTCGAGATGAGTGGGCTGTCTGATTGGTTCCCCGTTTGATGCGTAAGGCACATAGTGCATATGTAGTCATGGACATTAATGACTCATGACTATGATGAAGTGAAAAAGGCTATTCTCGCCAAGTATGAAATTACTGCTGACACTTACCGGCGGAGGTTTCGTGCCCTTTCCATCTGGGTGAGACACCCCGTGAGGTGTACGTCCGCCTGAAGGACTTGTTTGGCAAGTGGGTCAGACCAGAAAAAGCCACCATCAAAGACATTTCCGAACTTTTGATTCTTGAACAGTTCCTAAGAATGGTGAATCCAGAGATGGAAGTTTGGATTCGGGAGCATAATCCAAAGACTGCTGAGGAGGCTGCCCACCTTGCTGAAGTGTTCCAGTCAGCCAGGAGGGGCCACAGAAGTTTCACTGCCAGCCAGAACAGCTACACAGGTGGGAAGAGTAAGTCCTATGAGGATGAGAGGGGTTATGGTCAGGCCCAAGGTAGAAACTCCAGCAGTAGGCAGTACACCCCCAATAGACCCACCCATGCCAAAAAGCCAGTTATTCCAGATGTGAGGTGCTATCTGTGCAATGAGTTTGGCCACAATCAGTACTCATGTCCCGCTGCTAGGCAAGG
Source organism: Gephyroberyx darwinii (assembly GCA_900660455.1). Taxonomy (NCBI): domain Eukaryota; kingdom Metazoa; phylum Chordata; class Actinopteri; order Trachichthyiformes; family Trachichthyidae; genus Gephyroberyx; species Gephyroberyx darwinii. Next base: position 11,527 of record CABFOQ010000364.1, on the reverse strand, counting down.
TAAGCCATCTCTTCTTGTTCTGTTCCCAGACCCACCAGGCTAAATGCTGTCATTCAGGGAAGAGGTTGTATGGTGCCAGTGCTCATAAATGGTCAGTGTGAGGAAGCACCTGCAGACACAGGCAGTTTTCAGACTGTAGTGCTGTTCAGTCTAGTCCCCAGGGGACAGTGGACCAATGACAGGGCTAGAATCAGCTGTATCCATGGAGACGAAAAGAACTACCCCACTGCTGAGGTCTATTTGACCGTAGGGGGGAAGACCTTTCTTCTTTCAGTGGCCTTAGCACCCAAACTCTCATATCCTGTCATTTTAGGACTTGATGTTCCCACTTTGTTGGATTTTGTAACACCCACAGCCACAAAATCACATGCTCTGTCATGAGTCCACCATCCCCACTGAATCTCAGTGTGTAGGAGAAGCTCCCAGGGAGTCAGAACCCCTTAAGGTTGAGTTGGAGGAAGGCTCAGGGACCCAGTCAAAGTCCTGTAATATTGCCACTAGGGCTCAGAGTGCAAAGGAGACCCTCAGGGAGCTACCATTTTACGAGGCTGAGCTGAAGGCAGGTCCAGAGAAGCTTCAGAGGTCCAGGGCCCAAAAGTGAAGGGACACGTTTTTGGGTGCCCCTAGGGAAAGGGTAAAGCTTCCCAAACCCAGCCATCCCTTAGACATCGACATTCCCCCTCATGTAGGTGTACTGCAGGGAAAGGATCCTACACTTAAACAGTGGTTTGAGAAAGTGTCAGAGGTTGATGGGCTCAAACAGGCAAGTGCAGGCTGTTTGGAGGATGCTACTTACCTCCTCAAGGAGGGTGTCCTGTACCAGCGTGAGGGCAAGATTGAGGCCTTAGTGTTACCCCAGTCACTCAGGCACACCATCATGGAACTAGGCCATTCAGTTCCTTGGGCAGGGCACATGGCATTCCATAAGTCAGTGGCCAAGCATGTACACCCAACTTTCCCAGTTTTGCAACTCCTGTGACACATATCAGACCTCAGGGAGGGGAGTAGCTAAAGCACTTTTACAGCCATTGCCACTCATTGAAACACCTTTTGAGAGGATAGGTATGGATGTAGTGGGACCTTTAGAAAAGAGTGTGTCTGGTAACCGCTACATTCTAGTCATTTGTGACTATGCCACTCGCTACCCTGAAGTGTTTCCCCTGAGATCAGTCAAAGCCAGACACATTTAGGTGTGACTAAACTTCCTATCCAAGTTAGTGCAACAGGTGTATCAGCTGCTAGGAGTAAAGGGAATTAAAACCACCCCCTATCATCCCCAAATGGACGGGCTTGTGGAGCAGTACAACCAAACCTTAAAGAACATGCTGCGCAAGTTTGTTTCTCAATCAGGCTCCGACTGGGACCAGTGGCTGCCATACCTTCTTTTCGCTGACCGGGAGGTGCCACAGGCTTCCACCGGGTTCTCACCTTTTGAACCGCTTTATGTACGCCAGGTGAGGGGGGCCCTGGACCTTCTGAGGGACTACTGGGAGGATCCAAAGGCGTCAGGTGAGAACGTTGTGTCTTACGTGGTGAAGATGAGGGAGCGATTGGAGAAGATGGCTGCCCTTGCAAAAGAGAACATGGCAACCGCTCAAAAGAACCAGAAAACATGACCAGAATGCCAGAGAAAGGGTCTTCCAACCAAGACAGAACGTGCTGTTGCTGCTTCTTTCAAGTGAAAGCAAGCTGCTGGCAAAATGGCAGGGCCCTTACGAAGTCAACAAACAGGTCCTGGACCCGGGGCTGTTCCAAGAGAGACCTGGCTTTACCCGACTAGCCCAGCACAACATCTACCTCAGAGAGACTGCTCCCAGCCAAAAGAGAAGCTACTGCATCCCTGAGCGGTTAGTGCCAACACTGTGGAAAGAGATCCAGTTGGAGTTGGTAATCACTGAAGTGTCGAACAGTGAGTGGTGCAGTCCGGTCGTTCTGGTGCCGAAGAAAGACGGATCCTTAAGATTCTGTATCGACTTCAGGTACCTAAACTCCGGGAGGGTTCAACCAGATAGGATTGTGTAGGGGGTGGGAAGTATATATCAGGTTTATGTTTGCTAGTTTTGTGGTTGGGTTTTGATGTTATAAATGGGTTAACTGATGTAATGTAAATATTTTGCTATTATGTATATTTATGTTTTTCTGTATTTTGTTTGTAAAATTGGTCACCCTAGAGCACCCCTGTTTTTGGTGGCACCCAAGGGTGGGTACGATAAAAGGCTGTTTTTTTTCCAGGGGAGGTAGTTGGTAGTACTGGTCATGGAGGCTTGTTGCTGCTGCTAGTTTTTCTATGCCGTATTCCATGCGCACTGTATGTAATTTTAAATAAATACCCACCTTTGTTGTTTGCTTCATCTCCTGCCTCTGCCTCCTCACTTATGGTCTTGACCGCTCCCAAGGTCAGTCCAATGTCTAGTCACTCTTTTCACAGCATTTTTCTCTTGGCTTTAGTGTGGGATTCAGGTGCAGTGACACCTTGAGTGAACACAATACCTCACTGCATTTTGCTTCTCTAAAGGAAGGTGCCCATTAAGGCCAGCAGTCAAGGAGAGAATTAAGGATGTAATCACAACTGAAGATAGTCATGTGGACCTATTTGTGATTAAATGTAGAGGATATAGTTTGGCAATTTCCTTATTAAGCGCTGTTGTGCTGAATATGGGCCCTTGCTGTTCATTATCTGTTCCTTAAAATTCATGACACTGAGGAGAGCTACCACAGGCAGTATCAGCAGCAGCAGCTCTCCACTCCCTGGATGCACTGGGTGGGGTGGGGGAAGGACGATTGCTGTGTTTATTCTCATGGAAGTTGGAGCAGCTCTCTTCTGGGAAATCTTCCCCCCTTTTGGTTCCTATCTACAATAAGTGGTGCTGCAGTGCACTTATTTAAGCACAGTCCTTGCGCTTGAGCACATAGGCATGCAAAAGTGCACAAAAATCCCAAGGTACATTAATACGCACAGCCAAATATATACATGCACAAGTCCTGTGCGCACACACATACACACGTGTGCATACTCAGGTGTATGAACACACACATACACACACACGCCTGAAAACAAGCAGACACGGTCAATGGACTCCAGGTGAACTTTTGCACCACTTCAAAGCGTCAAGGTTGAGCAGAGGGCTCGGTTTCCCATAATCAAGTGGAGATACTTAATCTAGCATTAACGCCTGGCTTCCCTTGAGGAGCCGCCATGAATCGAGGAGGTGGAGGGGTCTTCAGTATGCACAGAGAGATAGTCTGTCTCCCTCTTTGTCTCTCTCTCCTTTTTTCCACTCTCTCCATGGTGATAAAGATACACCACAAAGGGGGCTTGAATGGAAAGGGCGTCAAACTCACATTGATTTCTAATAGAGAACTTTCTGGATCAGCATGTGGCTTGGCCTGAGTCACAGCTCAGCCTCGGTCAAGGACACCATGTATGGAGCATCAACTGGACCTGTCTCTCTCTGCCGGGCACCAAATGAAGCGCCACAGCAGGACACAGACACCAGAGAGCAGCGGGAGTCTACTTTCATCTCTTGGGGATTAGCACTCCCATAGCAGAGAAGAGTATGTGTGTGGAGGTGAACTGTGTTACACACTGACAAGTAGGAGTAACTTTTACCCACGGGCTACACACCTCCTATTTCTGTTGCATGCTGGGACATCCCCCAAGGCCACAAATATATGAGGCTGCATAGCGAAGCGAAGGATGAAGCAGAAGACATGCACCTTAGGCGAGTTTTTTTTAAATAAACATGAGACTATGTTTATGTGCTGTGTCCTCATGAGATGCAGTGACTGTTTCGCCATTGGTTGATTATGTTTAACTATTCAGTGTGTTAAAAACATTGTTCAAAGGCTCCTTTGTCCTCGGGAGGGATTCCAGTTGTGTAAAACGAAGCAACACAGTAACAGTGGTTTTTGCACACGAAAAACATTGATGTGGCGAGAGTACCATCTGTGGTATTTTTTCAGCCATTAAACATGCATGTGAACAGTGAAGGCTTGTATCAGCGGACTGCCCCCACTCAATTATATTTAAGTTGTGGTGAAATGGGGTAGAAGATGAGGCAAAGCGCACAACCGGTTGGGAAATCGCGTGACTATCCGTGGGACTCTGGATTATCAGCCACTTGACACTAGGCAACACCTTTAATGTGTCTGCTACACACAAGGCACCGTGGTGCACACAGGCAAGATAACACGTATACACAATACATGCAAACACACACTTTGCTTTCCCTCTTCCCTCCCTGTTATGTTCTCGTTTTTTCTTCTCTTCTCCCTTTTTCTCTTTCTCACACACACAGGTCGACACGTTCAGTATCTGTACATACATCTGCACTCGCTTCCTCCATCCATTTCTCACACACCCAGACACTGACGGCAACTCTTCACACATTGCCATGAGAGAGTGTCTGTCTGCCTCACCTTGCGTAGGAGTGCTTCTTTATTGATGTCAGTATTAAGAATAAGAATGACTCCTGCTGCACTCGGTGCCCTGGATACCAAGAACAACCACTCAGCTCCAACTCTTCAAAGCTGCCTGTCTGCACATACTGAGGTACTTAGTCTCTCCATGGAGGCAATTTAGCTAGATTTATGTCCAATTACAACAGTCCAAATCGGAATATATCATATCATATTGCCCATTTACTGAATAAAACTGGGCAGCTTGAATTGAGTCTTATGTGAACCAGTGATCCTCCAGTTGCACATTCGGATGACAGTGTTGACTTCTAACTGTGACTTACTGCCATATGTCACCCACTGTACATACGACAGTGTCTACCTCTCCAACAATGCCTGAGGCCTATCTGAGACAACAGGCAGTTAAAGAGGTCAGGATGATATATGGGCGAGATCCCTCGTCTTTATGAGCTGGTGTGTCCAAACAGCATGGGCCACCCTACCGCCCAGCTCTCTAGAGCATCCTCTCTTTAAAAAGAGACTTGGCCCTGCCACTTCTGAATGCCTTGGCACAGCCATCCACCTGCAGTGCGCCCGCCTTGCCAGCCTGGGCCCAGACACCAGGCTCTGGGCAGCGAGCAGCGGGTAGCTCATAAATGAGTAATGGCAGTCACGTTAACATTCAAAGCTAGGCCAGGCTAAGGGGAGGAAGGCAGGGGGTCCAGGCAGTGCAGACGCTCCCTCTGTCGTATAAAACAGCAGCTGATTAATGTTTGATTCTAGCCAACCTCATTCCTCCACTAGCAGAGCCAATCTAGACTGTGGGCGAGGGAGGGTGGGAGAGTGATGGGGGCAACGACAATGGGGTGAAGAAAAACAGTTTGTACAGACGCTGTTCAGAACGGATGAGCCAGCAAGGTGCTCTTTTTCCTCCTGTCCTAAAATGAAAACAATCAGGGATGCTGACCAGTTCAATCAAGTACAAACTGATGACTAGAGATATAGATATGACGAGGGAAGATGAGGAAGGGACTGTAGAGTCAAATCAAGTAATTAGTCCTGAGAAATATCCACTGATTAATACAGAGCATGGATCATCGACGTAACAATTTAGCACCAATCCACTGAAAATTATACGTTTTTGTCTTGATTGACGGTTTGGTATCTATAAATTGCAAGTTCATAATTGTTGTGCTCTCATCATATCCATAATATGGTAACCTGCCTCTTTGAATTACAGGTGGATGGTGAATGTGTCTTTTCACATGATGGGGGAGAAAACAGTGACAGCAAAGTGATTGTGACAGTTGCATGGCTAGGGAACGGAGGAAATGAGAGTTTGTCATAGGCAAGAAAAATACTACCTCTCTTCATACTTCACAGGAAACACTCAAGTCATTTTTCTTTTCCCGCTGAGAATACTTTACAGAGTGCTTCACATAACTCCCTTGGTATCCATAAAAATGAGTAGTAATACTTTGCGGTGCATTACATTGTAGTCCTGGAGCTATTTCAGTGCCTAAACCCTCAAGATTAAAAAGGAATACCCTGCGTTACAGGTCTTTATGTACAGATCTTTATCATTATGACAAAGGGCAGGTTATGTACAGTAAGCGAACATTTACTGCTGTCAGTCTCTCACTCCATAATCTGCGATATCACACCAATATACAAAAAAGCTTTAAAAGGAGACAGCGCCCAGAATGATTTTCTGCACTAGTGCACTGTATTAAAATCAAGGTGTAGAAAAAGTTCAAAACATGGTCATGATTATCATCAGGACCATTATTGTCAAGTTGAAAGTTTTTTAGATGTTGGAAATGTTCACAAATTGGCGCGGCTGTTGAGTGGTATTTCATTTCAAGTGAACATGAGCAATAATTACACAACAGTGTTATGTCGTTAATGGAACAAGGCCCGGTGGGACTTGCTGTGCTCTACATACTGAATTTTCCGATAAATTTTGCTGGCAAGGAAGTGATTCACAGAGTTTAAATGATATTAATGTGCCGATTAAAGTAATTTGGTAACATAGAGTGACGTGCACTTAGAATGAACGTCAGAGAAACAGGAACTCAGCAGGTTCTGTCAGCTGGGATGTTGACATACGCCGCGTGAAGTCAGCTTGAGCAGTAATCTTATAGAAGTGACAGATTACTCCTTATAACACAAAGTGGCTAGCTTGCACACACACATACACACACACACACACAGAATTCAGTACATCCTCACAGCAGCAAAGTAATCTGTGTGTGTAACACGCGCTGAATAAGTAGTTTTGATTGACAGGCAAATCGTTCCCATGAAATACCCATTTGACAGAGAAAAGCATTGAACGCAAGAGTTAAAAGCCAGCCACAGAAATCGCCTCGGTGCGCTTCACATGAAAGCAAACTTGAGGTTTGTGTGCCCCTTTGATAAACTGAGTGTCGGGAGAGAAATGTGTGGAAAAATATCTGCCTTTTTTTTTTAAAAAAAAATGAAGAAACTTAATGCTCCTTGTGTTAGCAAGCCCGGATGCCGATCATGTGCCTCTGAGGGCCGTGCCTCGTGTGAGTGGCAGCTCCGCGCTACGTTATAATTCAACCCCTGATGCTGAGGAATGACACGGCTGCAAAGCTGTTCTTGCTCCACTGAACAGCTCCGCCATGGAGGAAAAAAAGGGGGTACTAAAAACTGCTTGCCTTTTTGTTCAAGAGACATTGTAATTTAACTGTTGGGAGCAGGCAGAAGCACTTGGCTTTAATAATGGTCTCTACACTCTAATTTGTGTAGGGATTTGCCTGGACCACCCTTGTCTCACAGGCCCTTAACGCTACTGAGCCTTTCAGCCTAGTCGCCAAGAGAGGAGGACTAGCAACCAGAGGAGAAAAGAGAGACATATAAAAGAATGGAGGCAGAGCATGAGGGAAGCAAGTCTCCCACAGTGGGAGGTGATGATGTACGGGGGGATACGCCACCTGGTATAATTAACCCTTAGAGAAGCAGCTTTGTTAGTCCCTGTCCTGTAAGCTGTAATGTAAGCTAAGTGGACTATGTGTAATATAGAGATCTGAATGTATCAGATCAAAGCAGGCGCTTATGCCTAGTTAGAAATGTACAATAACACTCCTTTATCTGACACCAAACTGAATGAGGTATGTTGACAGTAGGGTCATGTGCTCTTTAAACAGGCAGGACTGATAAAGCAGAAATGACCAAAGGTGGCTCAGAAATACACTGTACAGTAAAATGGCCTTCCAACCTCATAGAACAGTTTCTGGTGTGATCAGTCTTTCTCGGTTGTATGCTCTGAACCCAGGCACAAAGCCTCAGCTCAGCTAGAGGCCCTTGTTCCCAGCCAGTTCCCGGTCTGCTCTCATCTGCATCATAAAAAGAGTTTTTTTCCTCCATAAAAATACTGATCAAGCCTCGCTCTGCCCTGTTTGATAAATGTAATCCGCTGGGGAAAGCTGGACTTGCAGCCATTAGGCTCTGTCCTCCGTGCCTGGACTCTCTGCCATCTCAGCCTTTGTAGCAGAAGGCCAGAGTAACGCTTGTTCCCATTCACAGAGGATGGAGAGCTGGGAGGGGTAGTCTAGTCAAAGCCATGAGATGAAGCAGCTCTCAGCCTCTTTCCTCTAAGAAAAGTATATACAGTGACAGTTTATGATTTATACTTTTTGGGAATGGCGAGCAAAAAATCTTTTTCAGTTTTTCCAGGGCTCTAGTCTCAGAGTGAGATGCAGCTTTTTGAGTAAAAGTTTGAAAATTTGGAAATGGCGATTCTTAAATTGGTTAGAAAATAGGTGCTTCTCGCTGGAAACAGGCTGCCATTTTCATGCTTGTTTGTTTCCTTGTTTGTTGCTATCTTTCTTTGCACATACTCCTGCACAAACCATCTGCCATATAGGCCCTGTGTGACTTTACTTCAAGAGCTCTTAGTGGCTGTCTTCATCAGCTCAAGATCCGCTGCAGAAAAACAGCTTTAATTGGTACTGAGGGGGAAGAGAAGCAGAAAGGGCCTCACGCTTCACCACATTTAGAGAAAAATGCCTGTGAACGATCAGGCATTGCATTGCATCCAGGCTCTTGGCAAAGGCAGTAAATGCACAACATTTCCACACAAGCCCTCTTGAGATTTTTGCAAAAAAAAATAATACTTGGACTATTAAGTGCTGTTCAAAAGTACACATGTTGAACATATGCAACATAAGATATTCTTGAAAACCCCACTCCTTCATTCGCCACTTGGAGAGACGGCTCTCAGCCTCCATGCAGGTAAATCAACCTGTCTGGCTAAAACCAACATCCACAATATTTCACCTTGCCCTGTCAATATCCCTGAGCCCTGAATTTTCCCCACTAAGCACTGTGCTCTGCAGCTAGAAAGACTGAAGCAGCAAATGCCAGAACTCTGTGGAGCTGTGTTTGGGATCTTGTGTTACATGGCAGAAGGAAACCCTACTGAGTGCAGCCAACAATGCAGACTTGGTCCATTCCAGCAGACAATTATGCCATTTCACCAAGGCCACTAGGAAAGCTTCACTACAATTAGGCTGACAGAAATGGCCTCCCTGACACATTAGAGGAAGCCAGGGATGTTTTTCCCCCCTCTTCTTCTCTTTGCACTGTCAGGGTTCTTCAACGCTTGTGTTGTTTCAGAAGGGCTTTGAGACATTAGCTTCTGTTATTGCACTAGCTTCGGAGACATTTCGCAGCCCATTAGGTGCTCTTTAAGCCCAAACCGCTACTCAAAACCAGAGAAAGAGAGGGAGGGACGGGGGAGGCAGAGAGACAGAGAGACAGATAGAGAGAGAGAGAGAAAGAGCACAAAGGACTTCAATAGGTGAATCTGGTGCAGAGGTAGTGAGCAGGGAGACATTTTCTGTATATTCAGGTGAATCAACATTCAGTGAAGACAAGATGTCAGACATTATACCTGTACAGTATCATTATTACAATATATAAGTCATTAATTTAGCTGATAGGAAACATCTTTCATTCATCTTTCACAAAAAATATTGCATTATGAAACTGGATTGCTGGATTAAATTTGAAGATAAAACGACATGTTATTGGTACATAATATGCTATGTGCTGTGCTGTCTATAATATAATCCCTGCTGCTTTTGCAGGACACACATTTCCAAAAAAATATCAGGAATAAAAAGCCTATGGCCAGAATGCTGTAGCCTAATAATAAGTACATGCATGGCATGTTTTAGTGTGCCAATTTGCACTGCGGTTTGGCAGAGACACAGTTAAGGTGGTTTCTAGTGCAGTTGATGGGGCTGAACAATTTGCACGGCTGGCAGAAAAAACATAATCAATCCGGAGATTACAGATAAGGGCACTAAAACCAGCCAGGCACAGCGTTTTCTCTTATCGCAATTACACCTCGCCCTCCTGCCTCAGGTACAGCCAATTAAGCCAGCGTCGACAGCCACTTCACATCGAGGAGGCCTATCAGATACCTCCAAACACAACCCATCACTGCAGAGGGGGCACAATGTGGCAATGTGGTGTATTATGTTATAACTGCATGTATGTATGTTTCTGTTCTTTGCAGAATCACACATGTATGAAGACAGAAATTGAATGACAAAGTTTATGATGTGTGCTTCAGTAGCTGCTAAGCAGTCTGCTGGATGGCTACCTGCTGGACACAAAGACACAGACACAAAGGGTCCAAGGGCACAGAGACCTTGGCCTAACACTGCCTCCTTTCACTCTCTCCTCTGCTTTTCAATACATTCATTACCTCTCTGTTTCTCTGTCTCTCTTTCTCTCTCCTCCCTTTGAATATCATTCACCTTATGTGGCAACTCAGCAGCACAGGAAGGGGAAGGTGGGTGAGGAGCAGAGAGAATTCATGCATGTGTTTTAATGTGAGAGAGAGAGGGCGGTCAAGAAAGACAGAGATGAGGACAAAATCAAGGATAAGACTTAGATTGAATACAAATCTTTGCCCATTGTGACTTCTTATTCGCCGGTCTTTGTTCGTGCTGTGCTGGGTTGAAAAAAAATGCCATAGCTAGCTTGGCAATGAAAAATTTATCACACAATCTTCTCTGAGCCGTGTATCACTGTCTCCACCACCAGCGAATGGAGGTTAACCAGGCACACAAAAATAAACCTCAAGTGTCTTATTCGAACCACAACTTCTCTCTTCTTTTCCCTTCCCTCTCACCACTTTGAGGTTTCAAAGACGAGACACGTGGCAGGTAGGGGTATGCCTTCAGCAGGCGATCCCACCACACCAATCTAGCTTGAATATTTCACCCCAAAGCGGCCACCCTTCACGGGGGTGGCGAGTCAGTTCGGCGAGCTCGCTTGTTGTCCCACGCCAAGCTTTAACTCTGATGGTGAGCGAATGTGCCAACCACATGCACACTGGGAACATCTATAAGCAGATGCAGCAGTGCGGCAGAGCAGTGGCAGATACAGGTGCTGTCCAGCCTGCTAACAGGGCTCTGCAGGTGGACTCGGTGTCTGGGCAGAGCACACACACACACACACACGCACACACACATACATGCAATATAAACAAAAGGTATGAAGAAAGCCGTTAGACTGTAGACAGACCATCTCTCTCTATCTGTTTGAATAAGTGATTAAAGTGCTCCTCTGAGCACAGGAAGGCAGCACTAACAACACTATACAAGGGAGTCCAATTTATAACAAAATGAAAAGAGAGGCTTGCCACAGTAAGGGAAATCCATCTACTCCCTCTTTAGACCACATGGGGATGCATGCTACTGAAGCTGTATGGAGACAGAGAGTGAAAAAGATACTCCTTATTGGATACTATTGGAGTCAAAAGGGGGTAAATTGACTAAGTAGGCCGAGGCAAAAGGCGTGCAGGGAAAATATGCCAAATTCAAATTCTGATTGGCCACATGGGTCTACGGATGCTGCTTTCATAATTGCCTTCGCTTGATGTTTTCTTCTCGTTTCAACATTTGCCGTGACATGCAATGTGATGGAGAGCAAAATAGCTTCCTGGTGATGCAAATGATGTTTGTGGCTCGGCACACCCCCACTGAGACTATCATCTGAGAATGGTTCCTTCCACATCGACACAAACAGCCAATCCGCTGTCCCTGGCATGGTCCACACAGTCGGCTCTAAATCAAGGGAACGTGAG
>CABFOQ010000362.1:0-23275 GCA_900660455.1 Gephyroberyx darwinii | reverse complement strand
GGGTGGGGGGGGGGTTTGGACTTCATGTAATTTTGTCCGATCACCACACTGGCCCAGTGTCCTATCAGGCAGAGGACCTCTCATCACCTTTAAATTTCTCTGGGCTCATGAAAAGACCAGACACAGGATTGATGAAAAAAAAAAACGTGGCAACAAAAAAAGGGGTGGAATGAGACTCCGATCCTCTGCCTCCTGATATGTGGTGGAGTCACTATGCAACAATTTACTCGCGGTACAATTTAAAGGCCTTTGAATTTGAATCCATGCGGGCGCACAGAGCAGGAGATATAGGTGAGAGGACTGAAATCGTGATTGAAAGCATGCTATAGAGATGACATTGTGACATGTTCTTAAGAAACATCATTTGTATGTGGAGCTTGAATGCATTTTTCCCCCCATGTAAAATAGAATATTAGCTTCTGCTATAGTGGCAATGAGGCTTAATAATTCTAATGGTTTGTATTGACACTTTCCCAACCCTGCATCTAAACACTGGGCCTGTTCATTTATTGCATGGTTTATTTATGGAATAACACATCACACGTTTGCATTGAAACTCAGGAAAATCAGCTAAATGCACCTTTACTTGGAAATGAAATGGGATTGTTCATAGATAATAAGAACACACACACACACACACACATACACACACACACACACACACACACACCTCCCCCTCTCTGTTTGTTTTGTTTTGTTTTGGGCAGTGAGGATAACACCTGCCTCTTCCTGGTTAATGGTCTTTTTAATTCATGGCTCAAACCCATTTAAAGGCAAACCCTTTCACAATTTGCTTAATTTCTGATGTCATTTCCACCCTATAATTACTGTTCTCTTCCTCGTATTTATCTGTCAATGTACCTGCAATGAAAATATAAGACCTTGACACCACTTTTGCAGAATCAAAATAGTATTTAATTTGATGTCTTTGGCTGTCAAACAACATTGTTTGAGGGACGTAATTAGGACAAATTTATCATTTTTTTTATTTTGGGGATATTGCTAAGACATGTGGGACCTTTATGATAAGAAGGCGGAAGAAAACGTTTGAACACCGCTGCCCAGTATCTCATGGTTATGTGAATGGCTTTCAGTAAAATTAATGGTGTAGGGGAGATTGCAGTATGGCCATGGTAAAACAGGATGCAGATGTGGTTACTGGGCATCCAGGTAAGGAAGCAGTCATTTCCTAAATACAGCACACACACACACACACACACACACACACACACACACACACACACACACACAAACTAAGAATTTGGATCATTGTCATGGTGTGCTCCTATTTCCTATTACCATTCTCTCTCTGTGTTTTCCTCTCTGCCCCTTGACCCACCTCTCCTTTTTGTAGCGTTTCACAATCCTATCATGACTTGCTTGTTTAAGCACATTGTTGACTTAGTATGTCTCCTATTTGGGCTCTACCACGTGAGGAGTAAAGTGGCAATATGAAATGCCAATCATGAAATAACATTGTTTCTTGAAATAGAGTGTTATAGAAATTGTTAATATACAAAATAACAGCAATTATAGAAAAAAAAAATCTTTCCTGCCTTACTTATTATTCTAGTCGATGACACTCGCTGCTTCATCCCGTTGAGATAATAGGGTACAGTCCCCACCTTGCCTCTAACAGTTCATTTGACTGCACTGCTCTATGTGCTCATGAAGTGCAATGTGGGCTAGACAACTGCTCCCAGCAGAGTGAAAAATTACTCTTGGGGGACAAACAGATTTCTGTGAGGTTGTTCTGCTTCTATGTACAGCCAGATTTTCTGTACACAACCTGCTATACGTTATGTTGTCAAGACTGATTTTTTTTTTTCTGCTGCAAAGGAAAATTAATTGCGGAGAGGGACGAGAATTTGTTTTCATATTGGCTTGGTAGTGCCGAGTGCCAGGATGGAGGAGGACAGCTGTGGGGGAAGGCTGGCCGACCCGCTGCCTTCTGCCTCTCCCATGCCTAGCTGCACAGAGTCTGTGACAAAACAAGCCTCCAGGAATACTGGGCAAACACTGAGAGCCTCTCACTGGGATCCGCACTACTTCCTGAGAACACCACAGCCAAAATGCTTCAGACATCCAACACTGTGTCGCTGCTGCTCGATTTTTATATTTTTTTTTTGTGGAAATTGAGTTGTTGCTTCCATATCACATCGCTCTCACGTTAGTTAGGTTGCTATGAAAGATACAGAATAGTCACAATCAGTAGCAAATGCTGCTCAGTCCCTGGCTTACACATAGGAACGTAGAGTGCCACGCTGTGAGGTGTTGAACTCATAAACAAACATGTTCTTTTAACACGCTTTAACAACTCACGACAAGAAATAAGGTCATGCGTGTTGTAAGTGATTCCACCTCTTCTCAATCTGCGTGTGCTCTCACTGTACAAGGCTGTCGAGGCTCAGCCAGGAGAGATGAAGGAGATAGTGGCGGCTGAGGTAGGAACCATTTTCACACCGCCACAATTACAGAAACCGTCATTACATTGCTCACTCTTACTCAAATACAGATAGAGGCCCCAAAAAATTATGCGCAGGCTAGGAGGAGAAAGTGGCTCACTTCTGTTTGCTAAATTAATCGCTTCCTAAATGGCTCCAGGCCAGGCAAAGTTAACATTTGCAGTTTCAAAGGTTTTCAGCGCTTGCAATGAGCCATGAAATTACTGCATGCCGTCGAAAATGGCAGCTGATGAAAAGCCCAAGGAGCAGGTCCCACAGGCAGAGAGAGCTTGGAAGTGAAATCTTAAACACAAAGTCTCATTTCTGATTCGGATCATGGTGAAATTCAGAACCAAAACTTAAGAATATGTACAAGCCTGTGTGCAAAAGCAAGGACAGGTTGCGACGAGACACACGAGGAACAGCTGTTTGCGGCCTGGCAGGCTCGGCCGGGCTCCGCGGAGGCAAGGTGAGGACAGAGGTTGGGTTGAAGGACCGTAATGATGATGTTGAGGTGCTCAGCTGCAGCCAAAATGGACTGACCCAAATTAGGTTTGATTAAATCACAGGGGTGACTCTGTATCTGCAGACATCATTAACATCAAAATGATTATGGGGGGGCATTTTGGCTCAGCTGAACCCAACCGACTCAAACCGACAATTTGGTGCTGGAATACTCAGTGTTGCATATTGTCTGCCGGTATTATTGAATAACACTGCAAGCATATGAATTTAGGAGCTGGATTGACTGTGGCTCAGCTTTGTTAGATTCTGATCCCATCAAGATGTGCACTTATAGCAACATAGCATTAAGCTACATTCATCCTCCAAAGATTCACCATTGCATGTGAGATAATTAGGCCTATAAGAGTGCAAACAACCCATCTAACTATCATTTTAATCCTTCCTTTTCAATATTTTTTCCTTTTTGAAAAAATATTGAAATAAAAAATATCATCGTCAAATTCTTATCATCAAAATGTGAACATGATCTATTTTGTAAACATATTCTGTGCAGTCATTTTTGATTCCCCACTCCTCTGTAGTTGGGTTAAAGCATACCTTGGAGATTAGTATTTCCCCAAAACTCCCACTGTGCCTGGGCTCTCTGGTCTTTGCCTAGCCAGGAAAAAACTCCCCCCACATATCAATCTGCAATCACAGAGCCTAGCGGACACTTTGGATTGCAAGAAACTTTGACCTATTTTTTTCAATGTTAGAGTGACCGTCCAATTTATCAGCCAATTTTATTTTTTTATTTAGCATGTGCGACATGAAATGAGAGCTTCAGTTAGTTGCTGCAGTTGAAGATAATCACCTGATATAATCTACTAAGAGAATGAGAGTGTGGCTCCTTTTAGGCCCCCAAAATACTCATTTTTAAACAAGCAATCTATTACTTATTTAACCCAAATTCAACCATAGGCATGTCAATTCTAATGTTAAACTCATTTTGAATTATTTGGTCAAAATGGGGGGAGGTTCTTTGCAAAGACATCACCTATTACTGCTAATAGAATTTTTGAGTGTGTTTATCTTGCTGTTCGTGTATTAATGACATTTAAATATGTTATGCCTCTACCATAAAACATTAAATTCCCTATTGTTAGGTCAAATTTGGAGTGAGAGAGAAGTGGTGGATGTTTATAAATGGGTGCTTAATTAATTTAAGAATGCATTACATTTTAATGTGAATTGTTAACTCTCATTAATATGTACCCCGTGGGGATTTCAATGCTATCGTTTCACCAGCAACCTGCTGGCTGTGTGTCCTATGGCTATTTCATGGTGCCGTAGATTGATAGTTGACAAAGTAATTAAGCACAGGGATGAACTACCATCTCTTTAGCCTGCTGCAGAAGGTGAAGGGGTCTTTTTTGAATTTTTAACAGTAACAGGCTAATGGTTGAGGAATGGTCTTCATGTTATTGCTGGTTTAGAGGCAGCAGAAAGCATCGTACATAACCAATAAATTATCAATCACTGTTTTTTTTTTCAATATATTTATGAATATGTCATATAGAAACCATTTGGAATGGTTTGCACAACACAGTTTGTGATCAGTGACAGAAATATCAATTATCTAAATGTATGAATCCAATGCCAAGGGTGATTATTACATTCTTGTTTTATCCAGTATAAAGTCCCTGAACGGTTATACGTTAAAACGTTGATCGCGCGAGGCAGGGCTTCACAGCATGCGGAAACATGTTAACACGAACGTAACAATGCCGCGTTAAACTGGCCAAAGGGCATACAAGTCCCTGCGCCACTTGAGTAGTGTTGTTTAAAGCTTCTCCCTGAACCCAGTAGCTCTGAAGCCGCCATTTTCTCTCCTTTCGCTCCTAATTACCATAGCCTCTCCAGAAAGTCCTCTGTTGCTCCATCTGTCCCCTCAGCCACTGACAGAGATGCTCTAATCACCTCGCATAGCAGGGCTCGCATGGGAAAAGACTACACAACCACCATACTGTCTCAGATATAGAGGCGCTACTGTATGCCAATACCTCACAGGGGGGTAGGCTATAAACACTGGCCGTAGCCTTGTATGGGCTGTGCTCAGTGATGTGCGTTGAAATGGAGCCATTTCATGTTACAGATCTCAACGCTGGTGCCAAACGGGGTTTCGTATGAAGTATATGTGACATATGCCGAGTGCACAGGCAGTCCATCAGTAGCTCACATCAAAATGACACTGGAGGGATGAAGCGCTCCGTTTTTTGGAGGGATATTGCAGGTTTACATTAAGCCACATATGTGGGTGTGAAAAATACATTTCATGTAGCTCTTGTGGGGGATAGCTATCAATGGAGTTGTTGGTGTTTTCATTTGAAATAATTCCTACCAGCAAAACAGATCTGTTGTCACTAATTGAGAGAGAGTGAAAGAGAGAGAGGAACTTATAATTGAAAAAAAAGCTTTATTTGAAACCTCTGCATGTTCTAAAGACACGCCTCCACTGATCCATGCATTATTTAATCTTATTATATATTTCTGTATGCCCTGCAGCTTGATATCTCGCCTTCCTTGTATTTGACTCTGTTATTCTCACCCAGGTTGACACCTCCTGACTTCTCATTTTTGCTTTACCCCCCTACTTCTCAACAACTTTCATGCGTTCCTTTGTGGGGCACTATTGCAAGTTTTCTCCCAAAAACTTTTCCTGAAGCAGAAAGAGAAACTTTCCGGGTCTGCCAGAAAGCCTTCTCATCTTGGCAGAGGAGCAGCCGAGGGAACTCTCAAATGATGACAGCCATCGTGAAAGGGCAGATAAGCCCGTGTGGCTTTGCCTCTGATTGTATGTTCATCTCATTCTGATCCGGCCGCGATTCTAAGCCCCTGTCTCGCAGTCCTCACTCTCCCAACAGTTGATCTTCTGCATGTCATTGAAATCGTCTTATAGCTGATCCAGGAGACAGGGGGAAAGTGGCTGTTTGTCACCCAACTTTGGTCTTGGCAGAGAAGGCGAAGTTTTGCAGTTTCTTTTTTTTCTCCTTTACAATGTGACTGACTGACCAGTGGCTTGGTCGTTAGTTTTTGCAGTTTTATTCTACTATAAATGAGCTAAAGTGATTCAGCATAAAGAAACCTGAATGGTTTTTTTTGCTCCTCTTCAAAAGGTGCCGCTCCTCCAACATGATCATCAAAGCTTAATATTTGATTTTTACCATTTTTCCATTGAAAACATGATAGCCGTTGTAGGAGTGACATACCCGGGCAGAGGGAGCGTCACACTTGCCCGTCCCACAGGGAGGTACGCACCCTGCTTACTAGAGTGTGCAGGCCGAAACATTTCCCTTCACTTAACTTGACATTTCCAACCGCACTGTCTGTGGCAGGTCCTGTGCGGTGTCACTTCTATAGCCCTGGCAGTATGCACAGCTGAACGCTCTGGGTCTTAAATGAGATCCCAGAGGGAAAGGGATGGTGGGGGGGTGGTGGTGGTGGGGGCATTATCTTAGCCGCTAATGAAGAATTGTATAATTTCTATCAAAAGCAGTCATAAGGCCTGCTCAGTCTTACGGTATCTCCTCTAAATACTGTCATGATAAAGGGACTGTTAAAAGAAGAGGGGTGGTGGTGGAGGAGGAGGAGGAGCTAGCAGCTGTCAAGAGGGGCCACTATGGTCAGGAGGAGCGCTAGAAAGGAAAGTCTCTCCGCCTTTATCTGCCATTTCCTGCTCCCTTCCTGGTTACATTAATAATCTGTAAGAACAGACAATCACGCACAGCCGTGAGAGATAAAACGCGGATGACAAAATATCAACTTCCTGCTACAAAACTCAAAAGCCGTTATTAGAATATCAGGCACAGGCGGTAATTAATTTCAACTTTAATTACTTCCACTGTTCCTGCAGATTAGATCACAGGTTTGAGATGGGTTATTAAAACAACTGGGGAAATCTGCAATATAAAAAAAAAAAAAATGTTAATTTCTCCAACCCCGTCTCTTAACCTGCTTGTTGAGTGATGCAATTACATCTTTGCGGTGCAGGCAAGGGGTGATATGATGTAGATGAAAAAGACACCCGATCACTTTGGGCGGAAGCAGGGAAGGTTTTAAAGTTCATCGCTTACGGATATTTGAAAGGCAGTGATAGTATCGTCCATTCGTAGGGATGTGATGACCTTATTTTTTCATTCATGTAAATGACAGACAATAATTCTGCAAATTGTACACCCTCGATAACCAGGACATAATCCATGAGATCTTTTACCTCGTGATAACAGTATCACTACTGCAATATGTGATCATTTGGAGCCACCAGTGACCTCCAGTAGATGGAAGTACTATGCTATTTCACAATCCCTGAGCCAATGCAACAACACAGCAGTCATGACAGAGGGACTGTTGGCCAAGCTGCCACCCATTGGTGTGTTGTTTTTAAATTTTAGAATTGAAATATCTCAGCTTTCAGTACAAACTAGTGTTGTTAGATTTTCAAAATCAAGCAAATAGTGATTATAATTATATCTAACCCCACACGTTGACAGCTTGTTGACCTCCAAGATCCTCAAATCCATTGACCTCTCTAAAAGAAGAGGGATGGCGATAGAGATCAGGGGAAAAAAGGCTAAAAAGAACTAGCAGCCAGTTCCAAAATTGTCAAATTAAAGAGCAAGAAAAAGTCAAATCCACGTCCCACTTGTTTATATGCTGTACTGTAAGTTGACATCTCATTGCCTCCGCACTTACAGATGCACTCAGTGATCTAGGGTATTAGAATGGGGGCATTCAGGAGCAATCCTCATCTTGCAACACAACTGTGATTTATATGTACAGTAGATATGAGGATGACGAGGCCTTGATTTCTTTGCAGTAAACGGGGAAGCACATTCAACCATGTGCCTTAAATCCCAGGCAGGCCGTCTTGCCCTGTTCTAATAGGACGACTCCATATCAGTTGATTCAATGCGCACTTTTCTTCATCAATCAAAAGACCATCAGACATCCTTTCATACTTTGCATCCTATATACAAATAATCTGCTTGCAATGGTATAATATCATATGGAGCAGACAGGGTATTTGCTGTGGGATTAGAGAATGAGAAATGCATTGCAGATATGCCATTTCAAATTAAACGCACAGCATTTTCCCGCTATCTTCCTCTAGATAGTCTAATTAATTTACTTCAACTATAAATAAATATTTAGTTCCTGCCTAGCACTGCAGACAGGCCAGAACTGGTTTGGTGCATGGAGGCTTCATTATACAATAGTGTTAAGGGGTATGTGGGAACGGCTAATCTTAAAATCCCTGCCACACAATAAACAGGGTGACAGAAAGGAAGGATGTATGAGATAAGTCGCCAGTAATGAAACTGGATGCCAAAAGGAGAGGACAGTATGTAATGAAGAGAGAGCAGAGGGGAATGTTTAAAATAAGTTCAAGAACAGAGATAAAGCCCAAGGATGATGCTATCTGCAGGATTGAAGAAAGCATTTCAGTAACAGAATGGTCACAATCACTTAATCAGCCTGACTCCACCCAGTGCGGTCCCTGTCCTCCATCATATGCTATTTCCCCTGCTCTAAACAGTCAATTTTCACTCTGGTGTGGTGTGTGTGTGTGTGTGTGTGTGTGGCATGTTTGAGTAAAAAGGGTTAGAGAAAGGGTTGATGGCTCTGTCATAGTGGAGGGTGGCCTTGCATCGCCAAAGCATACCACTCTAGTAACTACAGCTGGTGGGCCTGTTTGCAACAAGAACAAATGTGCTTCGGTTGTATTGGACATAGAAGCAAGTTAAGACCACTTTAGTCAGGTTCACGACAAATCAACTCCAGGCTAGTGGAATCTAAGTATATTGATACTTCATGTCATGTCATGTTTTAGTAGCTTGGAACTTGACTATTTGGGTTATTTGTGTCGGTCCTGGGAATAAATGTGAGATGAGACAAACTAGGAGTTCAATATGGAAGCTCAGCACCAAGACCAGACTGAGGTCCTTAGTATCTAGTTCCGACCATATCTAGGTGTCATAGCTAGCTAGCACTGGTACAATGGCTCCATTCTGTCTTCTGAACAAGGCTGCGGCTCCTTCTGAACTTCCTTTCCATTCACTGTGATCCATGGCTGCGGCGTACAGCGCCGTTGCCCCCAACAAGCTTATTTCCAAAAGCTGCCGAAGCTCTACTCAAAGCCTCCAGATCCCGGTCCCTGCTGGGGCCGGACCGCTGGCCAAGCTGAGATCTTCAGACAAAGACTGGGCCGACTGCTCCTCTTGCTTTGGGCGGGCACCCTCCGTAAACACCATAACACCATCTCCGCCCTAATTTGTGGGGCCTTTAGCCGCTCATGAGTTTGTGATTAGCAGCGCTTTGGTTTGATGGCAGCTAACCAGTTGTAAAAGTCGGAGTGGACAGTGGCCCCCCTCTGAGAGCAGGGGGGTAGTTTGACGACCCCACATGCTCCGGCAGATCCCTACCCTGGTTACAGGACAATAACACTGGGCAGCGGTACAGGCTGCTCCCAGCTTCTACCCAGCAAACACGTTGATGCTGATATGATGGCATGCACTGACGGTCAGTTTCCAGTTTCCTGTTTTAATAAACTGATACTCAGAGAAAAGGAGTCAATATACTCATAAAAGATTGCTCTATATAGTACCAGAAAATGGTTCTCTATGCTTGTGTCATAGCAGAACCATTTTAGAAAGGTTCTCTATAGCACCATGCTCAACTGGTCCTGTATTGGACCTCTATGGGTTATGAAGACCCTATCAGAATGAATGAAATGAAATGCTCCATGAAATAAGCACACTTGGTTATTTATTCTGATCTGCCATTTTTCATTTTATTTTAACAAATCAGAGCGCTCTTTGAGTCAGTACACCTCTTTATAGAACCACTACCCTAACCAAAGAACCCTGGGAGAGAAGAGGGAGAGAAGAGAAAGAGGTGGAGTAAGAGTACCAGAGACAAAGAAAGAGAAAGAAATCTGAGTCCATTTGCTGGACAAGCAGTTGATGGGACTGTGCACAGATAGGCAGGCAGTGTGGGACTAGAGCAACAGAGAGCAGAGCACAGTGTTTACAACCTTGGACTCGATGTGCCAGGCCTAGTGGAGGGATAGGAGACCACCACCATCCAGGCCAGGTCCTGAGCTCCAGTAGAGACATGACGTTCGGATCGCTTGCAACAACCAACCACAGAGACACCATTCAACTGTTAAACCGAATGCTGCATAACTAATACCCTTGCTTTCAACACATTTGTGAGCACAGTTTGGTCCAACACCGCATCTTGTGTCATTTTCCATTAAATATGTTCATGATGCATCAACCTCAGAACATACTGACACAACATGCTGCTATTAATGTGTTAAAAAGTGAGTAAAAGATACCTCCCAAATCTTCAATCACAGATTTGTTGTAAATGGCCCACCTGTTTATTATTCTGATGCCTGTAGTTTAGCAATAATATGTGGAGACACTGTATGCAACGTTTTGTTGCAGATCCAAATTTCTTTATTTTCTGTAGCTTGGAAAAGAGACCCTAGTGATTATATGAAGGCTGCTTGAGAGATCTTCAGAGCCAGGCCTAGTGGAATGTCTCCCCTCCTCTGTTTAAACAAAGCCTGAGATAAGATTTAAGGAGAATCCTTAAGGTGATCCAGCTGCCCTCCTCCAAGCTGCAGCAGGCACAGCGCCATAATGAAGACTGAGGAAAACACAGAGACCCACTTCCAGAATGCAGGGCTACAGATGAATACGTTCACTCTCACATTTCCTCACAGCTTATTTCCCCCCTCGATGCAGACCCGAGAAACCTTAGAGGAAGAGAGAACGAGAGAGAGAGAGATGAAAAGAAGAAGGATGACTCTGTTTCAGTTTGTCACACACCTGACTGTTGTTTCCTGGCTTGTTTCAAAGCTACAATATAACCACTGCTGTTGTCTTGTAGGTAGCATAGCGAGTTACTGTTCATCATGAGTCTGTTTTCATTGGTATTTTCTTGCTTATGATTTACATGTGAATCGGTTGGAGAGCAATTTATGTGTCGCATCCATTTTTTACAGAACGTTTTAATGATTATTGTATGTCTGGATGTCCTCAATTATTCCATGTCCCCCTTTTCTCCCCTCACTGTAAAGCAGGCAAACACATTTTTGCCATTTAATTGCACATAAAACTAAAACTGAAAAAAAAGAAACTGCCTGAATGCATTGAAGAAAAAAGCAGAACATGCATATGAAGGCATTTTGTCATATGCATGCTTTCCTTACATCAAAAGGATGTTTAACATTTTGTGTCATCACATTGTAATTAATGCAAAACATATTTGCAAGAACAATAATTTTCAGTAAAATTAAAAAAACAACAACATTATTCACTCTATTGCTGCACGTTGCCCAGGATAATCCAGTGGTTTGTAGAGAGAGAGAGAGAGAGGGAGAGAGAGAGAGAGAGAGAGAGAGAGAGAGAGAGAGAGAGGAGGAAATAATTAGCAGAGAGAAGCGATTGCACTAATGAGAGGAGAATTTGACTAGGATACTTTACTTGACCCCCAGTGTTCCTTGGCTGTCCAAGAAAAAAAGGCTGATTTATAATTATACTCTGCAATGCACCATGAAATTGTTATTGTGGAATACCTTTTTGAAAATGTTATCAAACAATTACTTTAATTTTTCCCCCTGGAAACTGTTGCACACGTCTACCAAATGAGATGGTGGAGCGGTGTCTCCTGCCTGTCATCCACTGCTGTTCATGCAGATGAGCTCGTTTTTTTTCCCCCCAGAGTCTCTGTTCCGAGGGATGCTGTGGCAAATAAAATAATACTCTGATAAAACTGAAATATTTTATGACAGAGTGATAATCATTGCAAGCATACGTGCCACTGATATGGGGCTGTTGCAGTTGGGGGAGGAGAGGGAAATAATCCTTTTTGTGGGCTTTAAAAAATGAATCTCAGTTGAATCACATCAGAGAAAAAAAACTCAAAGACAGTTCCAAGATGAGCCAACTCCAGGAGAAAATGACCTCCTCGTTTTGGTGATAAAGTTCTAGCCAAAATATGATATCAGCCTGCGACGTGACTCATTAGAAATGTGTGTATGGCGTGGAGGCAGCTCTCCCTATCTGCCAGTGCCTGGCTTGCCGACTGATAAGAGGCAAATGCAAATGTCCTGATAAGAACTGAATGCAAATATTTATGATATGATATTCCCTGGGAATTATGTGTGGATAAAACAAAGTGTATTATTTCCCTGTATTTCTTTCAGGTTTGCCAAAATGTCCCTTTTTTGCTTTCGGAATTTGCATTTCTTCAAAATTGATTGGGCCTGCGTATTATGTTAAGCTATTTGTTTGCTGAGGATGGTAATTAGTTACTGTAATTACAGCGATGACAGTTGCTAAATTGTTTTTAAAGCATTACAGTGTGTCTGTGCCAGAAGATTGCAGTACTTATTTTAGGATTTAAGCATTTGCTGGAAAAACTCCCACTCTAAGGCCAAAGTGGGAATTTTTTTGAACTACAAAGAAACCATTTTCTAAGCAAAGACATTTTTGAAAATGTCTGTTAATTTGCACTAATTGCTGGGTTGACTGTGTTGTGCAGTTTCTTTTTCGATCAGGGACATGTTACTGATAGGATGTCTTGAGGGATCAAAATGGGCTTGAAATAGTTTAAATACATGTATTTGTTAGCTTTGCATGCTCATTTAAAGTCAGACTTTTAATGTTCTCTGTCACCCAAGAAACAAATTGTTGTTGAAGGCACATTTGTAATTATGGTTCCCAGTGTAGCCTATACAGGCTTTCAAGTTTGGTAAACATTAATTAGTGTGGACACAGACAGTTGGGTGTTTTAGAAGGCGTTTCATGTACAGCATAAATAGCAAATGTCTAAATCACATGGATCAGGACTGCCAGAGCTGCTTATGCATATTTCTAATGCAGCAATACAAAAACATACCCCAAGCATGGAATACTATGGACCACAGTAATAAGTACAACTTCTTCAGATTGATGTATTTTGGCTAAATCGCAGTGTGTAGCAATGAATCCAGAAAGTGGGGTTAAATGTAATGTGTAATTCCACACCAGTAGGATCATTAGACTACACGTGTACTACAAACTGTCCTATGAACTGTCCTATGTTATGGTTTTGTTATTGAGTGAGAAATGAATTAAAATTCATTCATTCATTCATTCATTCATTCATTCATTCATTCCCATTCTTACTGTATTAATTAGCATGTGTGACATTGACGTCAATTTTGAGTTGACAGCATTGGCAATGAACAGAAACACAATGTGTGACGCTCCTCAGTTTCTCCTGAACACGAACAAACTATTGATTCCACCATTTTGAAAATGAAACATGTACTGGTTCCACTTCTCCAAGACCCCATGGGCAATGAGCCTAGTCCCCTTCTCAGGCATTATGCTATAAGTGCATAATTGGATTTACTATTAACATAATCGGACAGCGTGCATGTTGACTTCCATATTCCCCTATGAGCTGCACTGCTCCTTTAAAACCTTATGGAAGAAGATGTTGAACGTACACTCCCATGAGCCGCTCTTTGTCTCTGCAACTTCCACTCAGCTACTGGAGGACGTTCACACGTGTTTCAAATGTTAAAGTGAATATTTCTAATCGCATAGGAAGGAGTCTTCCATAGACATGGTTACTTATTGTTATCAATGTTGTTATGTGCTCAGGCTCCATACTGTGGCCATTTATAATAATAACGTGTAGTTGATGATTGGGAACGGTGAGCTTAAAAACTTGAGACACAAAAGCTATTGTCACCATCGCAACCACGGCCACATCCTTGTGTTATTTTGCTGAATTTTGTGGAGGTGCTTTTTTGATTGTTGAGCCAAAGAATTTAAACTGTGGAGGTACACTTGTGCTATGTTTTTGAAACATAGCACAAATCGATGCCTTAAAATGTGGCCTTGAATATTTGGGAACACGTTTTTTCCTGTCACTTCATTGCAATGGTAAATACATAGAATAAGCGTTCCACTGTGAACAAGGGATTCGCTCGGTGAGGATTTTGTCTCTTATTGCCTGAAGCCAACAGGAAACTCTACCTCCAAGATACAGATTTAAGAAAGCATGCAGAATAAAGCAAGTGAGGGCAACACAGATACAAACATACAACTCAAGTAGGATGAGCAAGTACTGCTCTATCAGTGAAACAGCGAAAATTGCTTCCTGTCGGAGCAGAAATGTGGCCTTGGTGTGTGGGGTGAATTCCCATGTTGTCCTTCTGCTGCTTAAACACCCACCGCCCCACATCCCACCCCAAATCTACGCCTGCTAGAGTCCCCCAACACCCACACACACACACACACACACACCATCCATATTAGATGCACCCGCTAGTTACTTCTTAATTAACACCTACTGCAGCAATAATAATAGAATCGCTTTCCCCCCTTTCTGAAATCCCTTTGAAATTACGCAGGATTAAGGAAAGTTGGTTGCTAAATTGGTGTGTGCATCTGTAATTTAATTGCATCTAAGGCCATTAATTAATAAGGTGCCTCCTTTAATAGTTAATGTATAATTGCTATTAATTAACAGCCAGTCTTGATAAAGTGTCACCAAAATCAAACAAAAACAATTAGCTTTTTGAGGTAAGTGTCTTTTTAAAAGCCTCATTATTAGCACTAGAGGTAATATAGTTAGAATGATAAAGAAGCCAGTGTAGATTTTAATTTGGATGGGGAGAGAGAGAGAAAAAAACACAGTTGACATCCATAAGGGAATTACCATGCGGTAATTATGGGATAAGCTCATTGTAACATGATAAATAATGCTGGGAATCTGTCCCCTCCAGTTCTCTCCTTTTTTAGTGGGGTGGACTGGAAATGCCACATCTTGGATTGCACTATGTTTAGTCGCACTGCACTTACAGCTAATATTTCTATGCGCTATTATGCAGAACTATAGATTGAATACTATGCAGTTGAATTCTACATTTTGTTTTGTAAAGCTGCCCAGCAATTGTAATATGTCTTTTATTTTGATGTGCTCTGTACGTCAAAATAATCCTGTGTGGACCGCCTGTGTGTTTTTGTGACATTTGAGATATGTGACGCTGCTAAGTCTTTGTTGCTCTCAGTTCTTGTGAAAGAGTTACATTCCTTGATAGAAGCAGTCATCTGCGGTCCTTGTGTTTGAGTCTCCCTTGATCACAGTGCCACATGGAGTAAATATAACAAGTAATAACTTAGAGGAAAGGTACCAGCATGACCCATATTTTAAATACATGGTGTGACAAGCAGCTTTTGTGTTTGAGCTAATGTCGCCCGAGGCGTATTCAAGGAGAAATAGCGCCAAAACAATTTGGTAGCTTTGTTCATCTAATCTGGTATAAATCAATAACTTGCTGTTTTAGCCGAGATTTAAAAGCAGAGTGTCCGCTCATGCAAAATGAACTGGGTGTCAGGTTGAGAAGACAACACACATCTGGAGCATGGAACTTTAAACAAACCTGACTATTATTTGCAGTGCCATATTACCATGAATACAAATGACAGCATGACCTCAATTTTCTGCACTGTGTGAGAGAGTGGAGAAAACCAATGGTTTAAGTGCTATTCCATCCCAAAGTGCTTGTTTGGTCTCAGTTTCGCTCCTATCACAGAGTCAACAATCATGCTGTTTAGTGTTGAATTGATAGAAATAATATTCCGGTTCCCTGTCTACAGACAACTACTGTAAAACCCATTTTCCCTGGAATATGGTTTGTTGATAGAAATACACCCCTAGCATTTCTGCTAAACAGTAATTTTAGCCTGTTTTACCCTTTATTTAATGAGGCATCAGCAACACAAAACCTGCAGTGTAAGAAACACGTAGCCCAAGAAATCATTTTCACCTTGGTTCACTGTAGAGAAAAGCTCCAATCCACACGCTAAACAATTAAGGCATATTAGCTACTTGTCAGTCAGACCTTTTGGAAACAATACATCTCCATTCATTTCCTCTCTACATTTTCTCCCTCCGCTTGCTCGTCTCCTCTGCTCTCTCCCCAGACAGACAGGGATGCGTGGTGAGTCCACAGGGAGCTGTGGAATATTTCACTCCGCCAGTGAGGCACCCAGTGGGAATAGGGGTTGAAACTGTGTGAGTATGTATCTCATTAGTTCAGTTATGTAATTTGGAGCACTGATAATCCTCCAGGACCGCCAAGTTGCGCACCTCAGAAACAAGAGACAGAGTCGTCAACATGCAGCCAAGTACAGCGCGGGCTGCTAATTGCTGGGTGTGGTAATATAGCTGGTAATGTAAGCTGCAGTCCTCTATGGTGTTAGAGGTTAAACACCCTGACACAATTGGTGAATGGAATGCTTTAGCACCTGCTGTGGTTGGAGGTAATCAATGCTTAAGATGAAAGCAATGAAATGCTAATGTGTGCAATGTAATTAGTAATTTGTAATTAGGGGGTCAGTGCCTCCTCTACACTAAAAGCTGCAGCACGAGTAATGAGTGCAACCAATATGGCCGACTGTAAAGTTCTCACCAATACTCCCACTTTTAAAGGGGCATTAAGTACTCAATGACTTTTATCGACCTCTATTGGCAACCGAGGAATTGCAATAACACTGACAGGTTTCTGGCACCGCGTATGGTGGCCTGTAATGCACATAAATGATGGAAGTCAAAGTGTCACAATAGAGATGAGCATGCTGGCTAAGTAGAGCAGAGATCCAACAGAAGAGGTAATATATCAGAATGCAAAATGCTGTGATAACATTGGGTTGCCATTTGCTTTTTTGGCTTTAGAACAAAATATGACAGCGTAGCACTGTAACATTTAGCAGCAATTATAGTGTGGGCCAGAAAGTGGGTGGTGAAAGCCAGAAATCTCAGCGCCTGGCAAAATAATTTTGGAGTCATTGGTATTTATCAACAACCCTATCAACCCCCCAGCAGATATAATATTTTGCGCTTTGGGGCTGTAGACATCTTACTGACTGCACCTTTAAGCTCCAGTCTGGAGGAACCGCTTTGGTCTGCTGGGATGGTTAACTGGCTGACTAGGTGGAGGGTTCAAGACTTGACCCTCTTCTTGGGATCATCACAGGGCCTCAACCTCAACTCAACCTGGAGCAGGGGAAAGAGGAAGGGTGGAAAAAGGGTTTCAGTATCATTCAGGGTGACGTGCCATGTCCAATAACAACGAACAACATAACATCATTTAACCTTTACAACACACGTATTGATCCATCTGGTCGTTATCATGCTGCGATCACAGCTCGGGGCTTGGCTGAGCTCAGCTTCAGGGGGGCGTTTGAATGTGCCCAGCAATATTACTGGGAGACAAAGAGATCCAGTTCTATTATTTTTAACCCTCTCCTTGGATCACCGCCCCCCCCCCACTCCTTGTCTGTGGAACAGTGGGAAAGATATCTCTCTAGCTGTTTCCTGAGACGACTAAACGTACAATTGGAGGTACGAGATAAAATCTTGGCACAGTGGAGTAGAATGATTAAGAAAAAAAAAGCCCTCACAACCCCTTGATGATTTTCCAATGATGCAATGAGAGCCATACACCATACTCATTCTACTCATTTTTTTCCCAAGAAAGATATCATTAAACAATAACTTAATTAAGTGTTGTTTGTCTTAATTAACAAATTCCCTAAATAGATGCTGCCGTTAGAGAGCATATCAATGAACATGCGCGTTGAAAAGCCATTCTCTTTACCTGTTAAAGAGAAGGCAAGGATGTGTTCTGGTCTTGAAGTAGACTCGTGTAGCTCTGAACTCTTTATAAGGCCAACCATAGCATAATGATTATAAGCTACTGTTGTATAGGGGTTTAGTTCCTGCCTCTGGAGACATACACCCAGATGGACTCACATACACCCAGATGGCCTAGGTTGTAAGCCTGCTGTATCCAAAGCTGTTACTTGAACGCCTCACCTTGAAGTATATACAGTATCTCTCACTCATAGCCTGGAAAAATCTACGCAGCATGAACAAATGAGCTGATACTCAATGCTAATGCTAATTATGAAAAAAAAGATGCTGCTAGAGGAAAACTGATGATGGTGAAGATGGTGATGATAATGATGAAGAATAATGGCAGCGATTGTTAGGGGAACGCTTACAACAACAAGCGTGACCATAACAAGTCATAATCTTATTGACAGTGAGGGTAGATGATGTGATGATGCTTTTATGATGGTAATGATTGCTGTATCAGTAGCGACTAACACTACAGGCAAGTATTCTCTGGCTGGGAAGAAATATGTGAATACAGCATCGTGTAGACTAGTCAAACATCTTCCAATTAATAAGAGACCAACGATCATAAAGGGAGCACACTGACAAAGCCACAGCCAGAGTTATCAAATTTGCTGTGAATGCTGATAATAGATATGTACGCTAAGGAAAACGGTGCTTTAATAGAGTTTTTAACTGTAGATCTGGAATAGAAAATTGGACATACATTCTAATTGAATACCTGGTTGAAAATGCACCTAGCGCACCGTTATAAATCATTTGGAATCAGTTTTCTCGTACTGCTCTCTCCCTCTCACCCACTTTACAAACACAGAGCAAGGCTTTTTCAGCCTCTGATAAGTGTTAATAAATTACCTGAATTTGAAAATTAATGGCCAGCCGCCTGCTTCAGGGAGATATCATTGTGTTTCATGAATATTTTGATTTTGTGATTAGATCAAAATGCAGTGAATTCCTAAACAGCCCCGTGCCCAAGCTCCACTGATCATAAACTCTTCCCTTCTTAAAAAAAAAAAAATCTATTCCATGCAAATGTGCTGATATGGAATAATTACGACGAGTTTTGCCAGTATTTTTCTGCTGTAACATTTGCATGACTTTAGATCTCACCCGACTGATCTCCTCCAAGCTGAGGGAAAATGTATGTTTTTGTGCGGCTCCCCCCAAAATTTACCTTGCCAGGCGAGATAATGGCTTATATTGTGATGTTAAAGAGGCTTGTATTTACAAAAAGAAACAAAGGCGAGCCGGTTGCCAGTCCTGGAGGACATTGATTAGGCTCTTCCTGTCATTTCCCATTCACTCACTGTATCAGTGGCATTCCAGCTCATCTGCTTTTGTGCATGATAGGGATCAAATAGATTTCTGCGCCACTCATTGTCACAACATTTACTGGCATGGAATGTAAGGAAGGGAAAGTGTGAATAGCCGGCAAACTTTGACTTAATAACATATTCTTCTACTGTCTACATTCCTATGTACATTAACTCTCTCAGTCCATCTGGCTATCTCTCTCTCTCTCTCTCTCTCATATACACACATATTCACTCATTACTGCTCAGATATGAAAACATATCCACACATGCATATACAAAGACATACACAGGAGGTATAACGTTAAATAATTTATCCTACGTCTCTGCAGATAACACTCAATATTTGCATCTTACCATCCAAAGTGTTGCAGTATTCTCGTTTTGTTTGGATACATTTTTATTGCTTTCCTTTCCCTCTGGTGTTGGTTGGCACTTTTTTACGGTCTATGGTTGGCACATAGGAAAGTGTATGGTGCAAGAAAATAACAGGCACAGTATGTGAAGTTGTGCGACTTCAGATCTTAGTTAGCCAAAGTGTACTTTCAAACATAGAGGGATGCTGGTGGCTGGTGTGTGTGTGTGTATGTGCATGTACACGAGTGTGTGTGCCCGGCAGCTGCACAGGGCCCCAGGGACGGGCCTGTGTAGATTGGGTCTCCTCAACCCACAGCTCATTAGTGGAGAGTGAAAGGAATCCACACAGATGGCTGTCAACGTTCAAAAAAGTCGGCTGCGTGAGACATGTCAATTGAGGTTTAAGTTCCTTCTGCTCGTTTCTGTGACATTGCAGTATTCAAGCAATATTTGTTTATTCCTCCCAAAAAGTACAAAAACACAGAAGCTTGGTGACATCTGAAAATGTGTTTTCTAATGAGCGCTCAGACTACTGAACAGGAGTCTGCACTTGTCATTCATCACCGCAAATTACTCGCTCTAACTTGACATGTTTTCAGTGCTGCAGATGACAGGCTTGTCTGTTCTGCAAACAGTGGGAATGGTCGGCGTTTAAACTGGAAATGTGGCATTGAACAGTCCGGCAAGACGCCATGGAAAATCAATTAGATTGTTTACCTGTCAAAGTTGGAATGGAGGCCACGGTACTGTAACGGTCGCTCATCATTTTCACTCCAGCACTGTCACCTGCTCTCCTCCCGTTATTTAATTAATACAATTGCATACACAGTTCTGATACGGTGTCTTTATACAGTAGGTTGTTTTTTTTTGACTGTGTTCCCTCTCATAATGTGGTATACTGTAACCGTATGCAAACCTGCCCTTGCATCTCATGCAAGTAAAAAGGTTTGCACTAGATAAAAGCCCTTCAAATTGTGTGATATTTGTTGGTTATGACCACGGGCCAACAGTATGCAGTAAATACATAAGATATTAAAGGGAAACCCTGCATGTGAGTATGCTACTGTATTTCAAATAATACCTTGATCACACAAGTAAATCAGTGCACAAGGGTGTACAAGGTTCAAAGTCAACACAAGGTGTACTCTACTGCTAGTGATGCTGAAATGCATGTATTGCATCGCTGTAAAGATTGAGGTTATAGTGAGAGAAGCACAGAGGAGACTATCAGTTTAATTGTATGAAATCTGTCTCCCACAGCAACTGTACAAATGCACAGGAGCTGTTTTTGACACAACACCAACGTTAATGTACAGGTACAACAACAAAACCAACTTGTAAGAACAAACTGTTTTGGATTAGGGAAGATTTTAAAAAAGTTGGCGAGGGAGAGTCGATTTGTTCCTTGAGTTGAGTGTGGATTAAAAGTTGGTCTGGACCAGAGATGCTACTTTTCAGTAATTGTACATAACAGCAATCTGAAAACCACTCAAGCTGACCTACTTATGGGGCTCAGAAACTTTTTATCCTGCAGCCAACTCTAAAAATAACCCCGTGGCCAGTTTTAGATCCATCTCAATGGTAACCCTGACAGTTTTACAGAGTGCCAGTGACAGAGTCCCGTTAAGCAGCAGCAGTCCACTGCAGTGTCACTCTGCTGTCCTTTCCATCCTCATGAAATCAGGAAATACAGAATTATTTGAACATTAGCATGACAATGAACATACATGCAACTATATACAATGCAATATCACTTTTTCATTATTTTGCCACAGATTTACTTACTAAATTAAAATGGTCTGCATGCAGAGTAATAGCAATGCAACTACATGTGCAATCTTTGCATTTCCTTGTTTAGCTGCAGTTAGTTATTGAGCTCCATGAGGGAAGATCAATGTGAAGTAGTTCCCCTTTAATCATTTACTGTGAATGGCAGTAAAATGATTCTCTGAACAAATTGGTTTCATGTCCAGGCAAAATCACATGGAGTTTTTGTGTTCGCTTTTCTTTCCTCCTTTTCTTTTTTTTTGTGTGTGTGTCATTGTGCGGATAGTCTCTCTTGCTGTACGCATCGCTCCTTTAAGATGATTTGGAATTAGAGGCTTTTCATACAGCACATATTATGTAGCTTGGTGGGACTCCATTAGCCTGAATCAAAGAGGACAGCAGCCTGCATGGAGCCACACAATACAGTGGCAGCCTGTGTTTCAGCAAATAAATAACAAATCTGCCGCTTACTGTACCAGCCAATGCAAACCAACTAATTAAAAGATGAAAGGAGGACATTCTCCTAGCAGTTTGATGATGCATTTTGGTAGAATGGTAATATTGGGATATCGAGTGCTTGGCCAAAATGAGTCTGACACTAATAAGGATCTAGACCAGCTAACAGTCTTGATTTGAGTGTACAGGGGGATGCCCAACCATAATCTGCCGTTGAAGGGAATGTACAATTAGGGCCAGAGCGTTGTCCCAGAACTGACACTCGGCCTGTGGGAAGACTAAACTGGGGTCTTCATCGGAGTCTGTGCTCCCTTCCCTCCTCCTCTCTTCCCTACCTCCTCTCCTCCAGTATTCCGTCTCTCCTCTCCGAGCATCTTGGGAGCGTTGGGCTCAGACAGCGGGATTAGTCAAGGATCCATCTTGAGACAGAGATAATGTTTTTGTACGCAGACTCCCCTGCTCTCCGCCGGCTTTCTCCCTTACTGATTAGAACTCGATGCTACACCAGAAACGGCTATTTGTTCTTGAGCTGTTGTGTTGTTGTTGTTTTTTTTGTTCATCGTCAAACTGTTTTTGTGAGCTATCCCTTTAATTCAATTCAATAACGAGTCACAACTAGGTCAAGACAATACTGCAGCCGGCAGTCTCTCGATCTCTGAGCCGACTGACAGCAACATGGAAGAGCCACAGGGCTGTTTAAATATGCCCTCTGGTCTTTCCCTCTCGCTCTGTCTAAATGGCTGAAAGTGGGTGGCGCTGCTACAAGTTTTCCTACTCCACAATGCAAAACACTTTCAGGGTTTATTTGAGCACCTTTACCCAACACCAGCAACTTTTCTTTTTCATTTTTTTTTTTCCCTGACACTCGGTAGAAGCATAAGTTCAGCGCACGGTTCCCTTACGGCGTGTGAGTAACACACACCTCACCGGTTGTGCAGTTGTAGTTGTAGATGTGAGGGAGTGTGTGTGTGCTCGCTGCCTCACCTGCCTGTCATTCTGAGTGACAGAGGAAGTGGGGGGGCGTTCAAGAGCCCAGCAGCTGGCTTCACACCTGCAGAATCTCACTCACACACACTTACATTGGGGATCATCACATTCCCTCCTTCTTTGTTAGCGTACAGTGACGCTCAACAAATAATTTATTTGCTCACTCTCGTTTTTGCCACATCCCTCCTGGCGATTTGTTGTGGCTTATATCACCTGAAATACTTTAGATTCAAAACAGCACAGTTAGAAATATTAGAAATATACTGAGAAACTGACATGTTTCAAATAGCAGATTGTCTTTGCACCTCATTACAGTCGATGTGAAGTAGCCCAGGAACACCGTAAAGGAAAAGCACACTAATACATACATTTAAAGAGGCGGGTTTTTGGCCTGCACTGACATTCCTGTTTATTCTCCACTTAAACTTCACAATGATTCAAACGAAGCAAGGTGACATTTCAATATTACTCCATTTGCACACATGAAACAATTACATATTTTTGTGTGATTGTCAAGAGGGGTGAAAAAGATCCTCGGTTCCCGCTGCTAGACACACACACACACAGTGTTGAGGCAGGGCCTGAGCAAATTTAATTTAGAGACGTTCTCTCCTTCCCTCCACATCCTGGGCTTTTAAGACACTGAAGTGACTGTTCTTCGCCCGTGTAAAAGAACCCCATTATCAAAGCATTAAGATATGATTAAACTGACATTTTCTTAAGAAAACGAAAAGA
>CABFOQ010000359.1:7779-21627 GCA_900660455.1 Gephyroberyx darwinii | reverse complement strand
TGTGTGTGTGTGTGTGTGTGTGTGTGTGTGTGTGTGTGTGTGTGTGAGTGTGTGTGTGTGTGTGTGTGTGTGTGTGTGTGTGTGTGTGTGTGTGTGTGTGCGCCACCATGCCTATACTTGACTGATGGGCACTTCCCTAGCTAGCAGTACAGACCCCCTCAATACCACAGTACGACACAGTACAATCCCATAATTACAGCCAAACAGTGTTATGCTACACTGCTTTATTCCACTCAGTATTATACTACGAGATACACAGTGCTACCCACCGGGCCACACAACCCAGCGGCGCTTACCTTAGCGGGCTCCCCAGCTAGCATGCTTCCTCCTTATCCACAACCATTCACTTGCTCGCTCTTGCTTGTTGAATGTTTACACAACAGAGATGCAATCATCTGGATTCAACCTCAGAGTGAACCAACATGAACTCTGCACATCCTGTTTAATATAAATAAAATCATAATTAAGACACAGTCATTATATCAATTAAAGGATAGATATGGAATTAAGCATGGCTTAAATATTGCTGCTCTTAGCTGGGATGTACAGTGCTGTATCCAGGCAGTCTACTGAGTATTGAGCTTCAGTCTTCCTAATCGCAGTTGGTGTTTTGTCAGCAGCGATCCGGTCCACAACCAGGGAGGTGACAGATCATTATTCATCATTGCGGTGCTCTCTCTCATTTTCCCAGCCTCTAAGTTAAGCTCCACTCCTACACCTCTACCTCTGCACTGTGTGTGCAGGTTGTGCCCTCAGGCTGGATCGTGTGGAGAATAGAGCTCTGTCATTTCACTGATTGTTTTCCGGGAATTGTTTGGGTTTCTTTGTTTTTTGGGTTGTTTTTTTTTGGAGGTGTCTGCGGTTTTGGTGGGGGCGTTATAAATCCATCAATTGGTCATTCCTGAGATTTCATTCCAACCCTCTCAACCTCCTACCTGGTACAATGATGCATCCTTTCATCAGTCTACTGATGGGAGCCATTACCTCTTATTTAAAAAATCAAAACAAAGGTGTCTGTTTCCCGGGTAACAAAGGCTGAAGCCTACTTGTGGTGAGAGCAATTCAGGTTAACTCTCCTCTTATATGAGATAAAGTAGCAATTGTTTATGGTGCATTCCTTTGCTGCTCTGTATTCCTATGCTTCAGTATTTTTCTCTTCTTGTCTGTATCATCTACACACCTATCATTACAGACCCCCAGTCTCGTCACTTTAACTACATTCCATCTTTAGTCTTTAGATTGAATTTCGAGTCTTATGAAAAGTCCATGATGTTCCCACTGCCATACTCTCTCATCCTTTCTCTTTTCAATGCTGTTGTTGTCTCTCCATCATAGCTTTCTGCTAACAGTTACAGTCATGCTTGAAAGTTTGGTGGTCATTACTTTTTCATCTACACCTCAAATCTTAATGAAGATATCCCAAATAAAGAACATGCACAAATAAAAATGATAACATTAATTAACAAATAATTATTCATTATTTGTTTAACAAAACAGGTTTATTTAACAAATATCCCTGTGTGCAAAAATATATGAACTCAAAAGAACAATCAAAAGCTTGTTGCTCATCAGCCACTCATCAGTGTCTGGCATCTTCCTTGAGGGATTTCCTACCACTCCTCCTTACTGAACCCTGCCAACTCAGTGAGGTTTGAGGTCTCTCATCAACAGCCACTTCAGGTCCTGACAGCATCTCAACAGGATTTAGGTCAGGACTGTGACTTGGCTCATCGTCATAGGATCATCGTCTTGTCGAACAGCCACTTTCAGCCCAGCTTTAGCTCTTGGACTGATGGTTTGATGTTCTGTTCATCAATTCTCTGGTTTCCCTTGATGTTGAGTCTTCCAGGTTCAGAGGAAGAAAAACACCCAGACCGTGAGACTTTGACACCATGGTAGTATTGATTGCAACCAAACGGCTCAATTTTGGATTAATCTGTCCAGAGAACTGACTTGTAGAAATCTTCAGGATTGTCCAGGTCGACTCTGGCAAACTGAAGACGGATAGTTTTGTTCTTTTTAGACAGTAGAGGCTTCTTCCTGGCTACACTTGCATGAATGCCATTTCTAGTCAGTGTTCGTATTGTTGACAGATTTCTTGTGGCTCTTGTGCATTCCTCCAAAGAGTCAAGCAAGGAAAGGGAGGACACTGGCCTCATTGGAGAGTAAAAATTGCTTTAAATCAAAAGCAATTAAATGTGCAGGTTTCATAAAACACCCCTACTGATTTGGGTCTATTTGTGTTGTTTTAGTAGCCATACTGACTCTGCTAAAATTGAGTATTGCATCATTGCCTCTCCGATTTCACAATTACTGTTTTGTTTTCCACGGTAAAGTATCTTCCTCATCTAACAGTCAGTGTCATGGGAAGTGGTTTGTTTTTTCAGGCTGTCATGTCTTTGCAACACTCAACCCACATCCATTTCTTATAGGAAATTACTGTTTTCCAGCCTTTTCCTGATCATATCCCTCATAAATGCAATAACATTTTTTATATAAATGAAAATAACACCTTGATATTGTATTCCTATCCATCTTATAGCACAATTAAGATCTTAACAAGTTGTCATGTCCTTTCTGTACCCGTCTGTGCTTGGATTTGACCTTGTGATGCAGGCCTTAAGGTCCCTAACCTGTCAGTCCAACCATCGTTTAACGCTGTTCTTAAAACTTTAAAACTCTGCAGCTGCAGCATTGAAGCATGAATAAAACCAAATTTCACTGTCAGTTTGCCTTGTACAAACTAAGAATGAGAGACAAAGAAAGGGCAGAGACATAGAAAGTATTCTATGAAAGGTAGAGAAATTCCCTAGAGAGGGTAGCAGAATGGGCTGCGGAATGATTTTAAGTCTGATAACCTTAAATAAAACTAAAATAAAATGATATGTGTATGTCATCAGTTACCAACAGTACTGTGGCACTTGTAGCAGCCCTATTTGAGAAACATTTGATTTTAGGGATTGTTTTATTTCACTTATGGCCACCCAATTTATGACATGAAATTAAATGAGTACAGTTTAATTGAATCATGAGATTTCATGTTCATGTGATTCACAGAACTACCCCAAAAACAGACACCCTGGTTGGAGCAGAGGCTCCATTGCCTACCATGCAGGTGAGTGTTGGTGAATCACCTGCATGATATGTCACTGTGTTTTCTTACCGTTCCTTTTCCTCTGTAACGCTAAATAAATCTAATCAATCTCTGTGATGAAAATCAAGCATCTCCCAAAGCTACCAACTAGAGAACCAAGAATGATTTTGTAGATAATGTACCTTATCATGGGTACTGTCTTGTCATAGTTTCCATCTCTTATTCTGTGTGGAGCTGCATGCAGGTATGACATCATCAATGAGTGGATGGGGGCTGGTAACAACTTGTCTTGTGTTTTTGGGAAAGGAAGAGGGATTGAAAATTCACTAATATAAATCAGTGATAAAAACATATTTCAAAGCTGATATTTGGTAGTTGTTGCCTTTTAAAGGACATCACCATAATAATGTTTTTATTATTGTTACAAGTTAATATTTGATACAGTCTTCTTCTGCATTGGTTGCATTGATTGATTGCACACCATTTGTTCACAGTCTCTAAGTTGAGCAGATAAGTTGAAAGCCACACCCATCTTCCTATTCATTCACTTGATAAGCAAGTGGTTCTCTCCTTACAGATATCTTCTAACATTTTTGGTGATAGTATCTTACTCTCTCATGCATGGTCACGTAATTTAGCTCATCATTCTTTGCAGATGATGGAAAGCTATTCCAGGGCAGTGGGTTGGGGGACCACTTTGGGCCACGCTGCTTTGAAGGAGACATTATGGGCTGTGGGATCATGTTTCCACGCGACTACATCTTTGACAGTGGAGGTGAGTGTTCTTATATTGTGTGTAAACACTCACCGAAACGTCATCATGGACTGTGTCTCATCACGTTCTGTCTGTAATCATCTTTCTGTCCACCTCTGTGTTTTATCATTCAGATGACATAGATGACTGGGACCTAGATGCATGGCCCAAGCAGAGTCCGGTTCAGAATGATCTGTACGCAAATAATGAAGACGAGGAGGAGGATGGAGAAGATGTGGGGGGGAGGAAGGTCATGGTGAGATGCTTTGTGAAATCTGGGAATGGAAATAGGAATTAACCGTGCCAAAAAAACATGACATTCTGAGCTTAAACGTGCGCTGTAAACAACGAGTATTAACTCTAACTGTCTCCTTGTGTTTGAACAGGTGTTCTTCACCCGCAATGCAAAGGTAGTGGGCCGGAGGGAGGTGGCCTTACCGGCAGGGGGCTTCTACCCCACCATTGGCATGATGAGCACTGGGGAGAAGGTCAGAGTGGACCTACACCCCCTCAGTGGCTGACCAGAGTAGAGGACATGAAAGGAACAGGGAAAATGCAGTGGTATAATCAGAGGAAGGATTGGAGGAAAAAATGAGCTTTTTAGGACTTGCCTTTTAGTATAAAATGAGTAGGTGATTTTGGAGTCCTACCACTAAATAATACCTCCTGGTTCCAACATGTTACTTGAAAAGTCACCTTAGTATAGTTTACAACGATGCCCTCATGTTCTAAGAATGATATGAAGAGCATGATCAAAATAATGTATGCCTTAAAAATATAAAATAGTGTTATTGTCTTTAAAAAGGCAATAACACTATTTTTGACATTTGGATCGTACAGAGTACGATAAAATAAATGAAACGCCAACATACTGTCCCATCAGATTGAAGCAAGTAAAATTCTACATAGCACAATCCCTACAAAATGGACTCTGTTTGAACTCAGAGAGGAGCATCATCAGAGGTCCTTTCTGAAAGCTTCATCCCTGGTTCTGCCGGATATCTGTGCTTCTTCCTCATTCAAGTTTTAATATGACTCACTGAGCTATTGTTGGTGCATTACTGACACTTAGTGGTGAGAGTGATGTGCTGAGACAGCCCTCCTAAA
Source organism: Gephyroberyx darwinii (assembly GCA_900660455.1). Taxonomy (NCBI): domain Eukaryota; kingdom Metazoa; phylum Chordata; class Actinopteri; order Trachichthyiformes; family Trachichthyidae; genus Gephyroberyx; species Gephyroberyx darwinii. Next base: position 16,672 of record CABFOQ010000359.1, on the reverse strand, counting down.
AAGGGGTGACGCACTGAGAGATTGCTCAATGCACATCATAGACAATTGTCTTACAGTTTTGACTTGGGCACGGCATCCTGCATGTCAGCGTTAGGATGTGTCATAAAGACTAGCTTCATTTCTATGGTTCTGGTGGTTTTGTACAAGTGTGGGTGGTTTTGCACAAGTTCTGACAAGGAGTCATTCCTATCATTACACCATATTTTGTGGTGATTGTGTAATAAATACAAAAGGCCTGTTCCTAAGCCACATCTAATAGTATTTATTGGTAAAAACATTTTAATAGTAGTGTATTGATATCAAATCTAAACCATAGTCATGACCTTTGACCTTTACAACACAAAAAATAGTTAGTGTTGTTTACCTTTACAGGACAGTGACTCTTAACATTAAATTCATTAATATTAATAATGCAAGTCAAATCTCAGTGATTCCCCCCGAAATTTGTCAGTTCTCCACCATGCAAGGTGATTTGAAGATCATCCCCATTATACTAGCTCTAGTCCAAGTCCTTATAAAATCAGTTATGATACTACAGTGTACTCTGTCATCATAAATGGAGAGTTCATGACCACTCCAAAATATTTGGCATTGACTTTACATCCAACAGATAAGTTGGAGCAAAATCATGTCAGAAAAAGCACCCCACACCAATACACTGTTATTGAGGGACATCTTTATGCTGGTGTTTTCTTTATTTGGACAATATCATTCTAGCGTTATTTGATTCCTCAGATAATTGCTTGGCAAGTTTTCCATTACTGAAATATTTGGTATTATATCCATTTGTGATTTGATGTTGCCCCGGGCTTCCACTGTATCTGACAATTTGCGTCACACACCTCAAAGCACATAGTAATCTCCATGTTTGAGTTGTTGACAACTCAGTGGTATCCTTTTCTTCCTTCCTCTATTTTACTGTAATCACAAGGTGCTATGACAGAATGGAGCCTTTCAGAAAACATGATGAGGTTAGCATGGTATTAAATGTTATTTTAATGGATTGTGAGTTTCAGATAAAATTGAAACCTGCAAGCGTGTTGTTTCAGTATAAAATGGGTACCAAAGCAATCACTCAACAATTCTCCGAAGTATTAACTCCTCAAGACAAGAATGACTTGGGACTAGCATATCAAAAAGGTTTTCTACTCCATTAAGCAGCTACTGTTCCTGGTAGCCTTTGACTTGAATCTTTTAGTAAAGATTAAAATGTTGAAAATGAAGCCATAGCCACAATTTGCAACTCTCAGGTATATGCCAAAATAAAGGATAAAAATAGATTTAAAAAATATGAACTGTAATGTTTGTTTTCTAAAATAATTCTGTCATATACTTTTATTGTCAGCAGTTTATAGATGCAGTGTACAGTATAGCCTTTCATTATCTGAACTTCTAAAACAGCTGACTTGATGAGCATGTGATATGCCAGAAAAGACAGTCAGTGGCCTCTTTATTAGATACACCTAGCTAGTACCATAGGAGCTACAGGACCTACAGCCTGAATTCTTCAAAGCCTGGATTCAACAAGGTGATGGAAACGTTCCACAGGGATCTCAGTCCATGCTGACTTGAGTGTCACACACTGCAGATTTTGTACAAGTACATTCATGCTGTGAGGTTCTCCGTCATCCTCATCCTAAAGGTGCGATCCTATCCATTTGAACAAGGGTGGATTGTGGCCCTGAAGGGATGTTTATGTATTCTGTGGTGTTCATACGATGTGTGTGGGCCTGATGTGTGATACCAGGCAGGATGGATCCGTGGCTTCATGTTGTTGATGCCAAATTCTCACCTTATCATCAGCGTGCCACTACAGAAACCAGGATTTTCCAGGCCAAGCATTGACCAGCAAAGACTGGCATGTTTTCCACTGTTCAATCATCCAATGTTGGTGATCTTATTCCCACTGTACGCAATCTCTTCTTGGTCTCAGCTGCAAGGAGTGGAAGCCTGTACTGAGCTGTTATGTGCGTACATGTGGCCATCCTGTTAGCTAGAACTAGTCTTGCCATTCTCCTCTGACCTCCCTGATCAACAAGGCGTTTTCGCCCACAGAACTGCCGCTGACTGGATGTTTTTTTCATCAGTCTACTAGGAACTGTAGTGCATGAAAATCCCAGGAGGTCGGCTGTTTCTGAGATGCTGGAACCGGTGTGGTCGGCCCCAGCGATCATACCACATTCAAAGCTGCTTAAATCATGCATCTTGCCCATTCTAATGGTTAGTTGAATGGTAACTGAACCTCGGTCTGTATTTGTTATGCTTAATGCTTTATTTATATCACTCACTTTTTGGAGGAGTGAGCTGTAAACAAAGAGGTGTACCTGGTCAAGTGGCCACTGAGTGTATATCATTGAATGTGTATAATTGTTGGAAATTCCTTGTTGATACATGCAACTAAAGGCATTTACAATGCAATTTAGTCTATACAAATCACTTGTGTGTGTGTGTGTGTGTGTGTGTATATTTGTGTGCACATTTATTTAAGTTTTGCTTGTAAATAAGCTAATATTTCTGTATTCTGAACATGTCATTATTTGAACATGTTAATCTCCCAAACAAATTCTGGCAATTTGGATAAATAAAGCTCTATATTTAGTGTTAATGTTCTAATCTGTATTTTTATGACAGGCACTACACACACCTTTTTTCCAGATGGTGATTAGATGGTGAAAAGTGATCGACTGTCAGGAAATAAGAGCGACTTCTTCAGGTTCTTTGGGGTTAACATTAGAAAAGAATGCCATACAACCAGTTGGAGTTTGCTCATAATGAGAGGAAATGGAAGCTCACGTTCCCCATCAGATAAGATTTAGTTGAGCCAAATTTGTGTCATTTTGTCATGCCGGAAGCAGCAAATTCTTCACATTTAGCAGCAAACGTTTATCTGAAATTTATAGAGGCGTATTTAACGGATTCACTGTTTTCAAAAGAATTTGTGCATTGTTTTATCATCCCTAATCTTTGAGAAATGTGCTCCTAGCAAGTTTCACTTCCTTGTAGCTTTGCAGCACCTCCTTAAAAAGACTTTCAGCAGTCCGTCTTTAACCTCCTTGTGGATTCCACATTCATCCAAGGAATTGTTCACCAGCCAATGTTTTTATTTTTAGTTGAGTAATTATATTTTTATTTTAAGTTACAATTGCCCACAAGATTGTCACATGATTAAGCTGTGGGTAGTGCTAACTTCTGGAAGCTGTGTATAACTGTCAGCTGTCTTTGCATTGAGGTAGCACTGCTCTGATGGTGTCTGGCTGTTCTGGTGTCAGAAGCACGTTAAAAAATACACAAAAAATGATCTTAAAATACATCATGGACTGAAGTCAAGTAATGTTAATGTTTAGAGATAACTAAGTCCAAGGTATGGCCCTGTCTATGGATTGACCCACAGACATGAGTGTCTAGCAGGCAAATAGTTTAGCACCTGAAAAAGTGCAACAGAATGTGAATGTTGAAGTCACCAGAAGTTTTTAATAGTCAAAATTTGGGGAGATTATAGATAGCAGCTCAGCAAAGTCATCCAGGAAACTGATTTTGTGTTTTAGACGGTGGTACACTGTAAGAAGTAGGATAAAACATCTTACAGGTAAATTTATCAGTGTACAGAGACGCTACGTCTCCACTTCTTGTTCTGCCTAGTAGTAGTAGTGTGGAAAAAGTTACTTGTTTTAATAGATCTGGCCTCTAGTTGGCAGTATTTCACACCATCATTTGGGTTCATCAGTGTTAAGCACATACTGTATGAATGTATTGGATGTACTCTTTAAATTGTGTACATTTATGTAATGATGTATGTTTAAGTTTATTTCTGTACAATAGCAACATTTTGTGTTATTATTGAGGGCTAGAGAGGAGAGTATAACTAACTCACTGCTCTGAGAGATACTTTCATCCAACTCAAAATGATTTTTTTTATTTGTCTTGATCAGTAGCACCGCCGTCCTAAGAGGAAATCTAACGTCCTTACTAGCATGAATGACATCTGTAAGAAGAAGTTAACTAGGAAAGATGATGTTCTGATACGTGGAGAAATCTGACAGTGGTGTGAATTTACAAATAGTCTTTCACTTTGCACTAAGGGTCAGTATGAAAAGGCCGAATCACACAAAGGTAGGGTACATCTGATTCATTGGTCGAGGAATTCAAGCAAGGGGGAACATGAATCATAATATTGATTTATTGCAACCATTTTCCCTGTTTTTTTCCCATCAAGAATATGATATGCAACATCTTTGGTCCTCATCAAAGATATATAAAACATGAAGGTACAATAAGTCTAATACAGTAGAGCCATGCTCATGTGAGCCTCATAATTAGTGAAGGTGTAATGCCTAAATACAATGTTGACTTTGTGCAAATGTTGAAATTCCTTTTTGATACATTTAATGAATTTCAGCTACAGTGTAGACTGTAAAGGGCAATTTGAGTACATGTGCTTGCATTTATCATATTGTAAAAATAGTTTACACCCATATTTCAATATATCTCTGAAAACTTAATAATTCAAACAATATACCCTCAAAAAGTTCAAATTAACAAGGTTCTACTGCATGTGTACATTTTGTTGCAAATATTTAAAAATATTACAAAATGTTTTATATACAATATAAAACTGACACCACAATTGAAGATGAGCCAATTGAAAGAGCCAATACATATTGAGATATTACACTGAAAGGATAGCAATCAATAGAAACTAAATATTGCTAGTTCATTCAACTTGGTTCAGATGAATACACATGAAATTTTCAAATAATTCCAATACCTCTCTGGTAGAGCCATAGTGAAGTCCTGACTCCCACGAGAGGAGATAAGGCCACTGAACTGTTCCACCTCAAGTACTAAGATCAACCCGGTGCAATTTGCTCTTTCAGCTGCATGGCGCCCTGTAGTTTTACAAAATCAGCAAGCTTTTTGCAGGTTAATGCTGTTAGGATTTACTGATTGCTCAATATGTATACATGTTTAGGAAAAGATCTCCATTTAGTTGTAATTGTGTCTGTATTCAGATGCTGAGTGAAGGGCTAAGAGTTGCTTTCCTGCTTAAGCAAAGCAGTGAACTCCATACTGCCATGCTTCATAGTATCACCATAAGAGCTGGTACAGCTCTGCCTGAGGAAGGAGATTTCAAGTGATTCTCTGATAGAGGCATAGTGAAGTACTGACTCCCACGAGAGGAAATAGGAAGGCTGCTGGACATAGGGGAATATTGACATCGATGGGGGTAGAGATAATTTCATGAGCCAAGACAAAGCCTCTACAATGTTAGCTTAGAGGTTTGTTAAAACCTTTTCCAGAACATACTTGTTTGGTGTTTGTTATTTCATTTATTTTACATTTAAACTGAGGTAATACTTATAAATATCAATGATAAAACACAGCCATTTTATTTTCTGAATTTATTAACTTAATTTTATTTTACAATAACATCTTGGCATTATTTCAGTAATGTTTTTGGTAGCTGACTGTGTGATGGCCAAATGGGATAAACTGTGTTCATTTTTGGGCTAATACCAAGTTATTTCCATTCTAGGTGGTATGGCAAGAATCCACATAACAATTGATTGTGTAGTCCAGGACTGCCGGTTATCAAAGAGCGCCTGATGATGTACATAAATATCATAAAATGAGGCCCACAGATGCATTGATTCAAGCTTAGTAGAGGCCCACTACACAATGTCATCATTCATCATATAAAAGCTGTATCAGACTCTTTTACAGTAAGTAATTCTGAATTGACAAAAATAATAAAAATTAGGCAGTAATAGCAAAATATATGCACACATAAACACACATCTATGATTCTGCAGAAATAAACAGACAAAATATAATGCATAAGACAAACGTGGTGAAAAGGATGACTGAGAATGAGATTTTGCTATAATTCAGACATCATCCGCCTCTTCCTCCTCCTCATAATAGCGGTTCCTCTTGATCATCTCTTCCACAGTCAGCTCCTCCTCTGCATCACTTCCTTCCTTCTCTTCCTCCCAGAAGCCCACATCCTGGGAGGTGCGATTATTTTTTGGTTGCAAAGGTGGAGACGGGGACACTGAGATATCTGGGGAGATGCTTCTCAGAGAACCCTCTTCCACTGCAAACTTATCCGCTGCTGTATTTCCTCCCTGTTCTTGTTCATCTCTTTGCTCCCACTGCTCAGGGAGAGTCTCCACATTCTCCTCTGAGACGGTCTCACTTGCTTCTGCTGCGCCTTCACTTGGTAGTGGTTCTGTCTTCTGCTCTTTCCTTTCCTGCTGCTTCACCTGCTGGAGCTCTGGTTTTTCATTTTCCCTGGGTACCTCTGCAGATGAGCATTTTTCCTCCAATGAGACCCTCCTTTCCAGCAGGCTTTTGAGAGGGCGACGAGGCTCCTGGGGTGCCAAACTGATTGTGGGGCTGGGCCTAGTTGCGACTGTGAAGGGCCGACTGCGCTCCTTTAGAGAAGAGGTCCTCCTCAGGCTCTTCACTTCAACACGCTCTGGGCTCTGGGTGGATGACAGCAACTCTTCCTCTGGGGGCCACTTTGCCCTCCAAGGTCGACCTGAAGAAACACCCTCCACAGCTGGACGAGGCTGTTGTGCCCCTGCCTCAGAGTGACCATAACCAGCTGGAGGAGGCCAGGCGATCCTCAGCCTGCGGGTCTCAGCTGGCCGCTCTGCAGACTGAAGTTTCTCACTAGAGCCAGTGTGCGTCTGGGTGTGGGTCTCCAGTAAGGCGGCCATGTCTGTAACCTTGGCCTGTGGAGACGTTGCTACAGTCGGGGTGGGGGGTTTGGCTGAGGTACTCTCAGCTGGACGAGGTACTTCTGTTGGTCCCTCTCGTTCCTTTGGCTTCACCACTTCCTCATCTTCATCTCCATCTGCTCGGGGTGTCCACAGCTCCTTGTGAGGCCGGTGGCCAAAGCCCTCATCATAGTTGCCTTTGGCCTTAAACAGCTGGTTGAAATGGGGCTTGCAGTAGACGTTACCGTGCAGAGAGGCATAGTTCCCAAGACTAAAAAGCAGAGGAGAGCAAACATGTTTCACTTCAGTAGAGATTTAGTTTTTGGTACACATTTCCCTGTTTGATGATGATGATGATGATGACGTGAAGACAACAGGCATATATAGATACTGCCTAAATCAATATACTGTTTGGTAATAAGAGGCGATGAGACTAACCTGAGCTTTGTGTTGCAGTGAACACAGCGGAAACAGATTTTGTGGTAGACATGCACATCAGTCACCAGTCTCTCCAATGGGTACACAGTCTTTAGACAAGCAATGCATGTCTCCCTCACAGGCAGGCAGAACTTCTACATATACACATACAGTCAAGTTAGACAAGGCTCAAAATTGGATTACTGTTCACAGTTAATGCATGTCACCTGCAAGTTGTGAGGACCGACTCACCCTGGATGCCTTGGGTGGGTCACTGCGATCTCCTGAAACAGACCAAATGCACAAAACTTGAGGAGAAGGGCAATCAAACCAAGCTCTACCCTTCCTAGTCCTAAACTACAAGGCAGTCAAAGACAAACTCGGCTGGATGAACCCCGCTGATACCTACTGTGACACATTGTTTACGATATTGGCTTCATACTCATATTTTCATACATACTTCATATTTTGGATGTAAAATAACACAAAGGTAAACACAGATTGTCAGCTTTATGTTGAGGATATTTTCAGCCATATCAGATAGTCAGTTAAAGAACAGCCAGTGCATGCCTGGATGCCAAAGGTATTTGGACAGATTCAAATTTTATTTTGTTATTATCATTTTGCCAATTCAGGAACAACTAACTGAAATCTTTCAGGGGCATATGGTCAGGAAGGCCAATGGCAGTTTTGACTGCTCTGTCTCTTTAATATGAACTGCTGTTCTCTGGACATGCTGCAATGTCTAAACTCAAAAGTAAAACAACCAGGGATTCATTATTCCAAACTATTTAATAGTTGTAAACAGTATCTAAATCAGATTCCTTCATTTGCACACATACAGTATGTAAGAACTTTATATTTTACACTGATGAGTGTTTCTTCTCCGTACAGACCTATTGATTCTGGTCTTATTAACGGACAGGTTCTTCATGTGTGTTTGTATGGAAAATGATTTTTTGTTTAAACCCCGTCTGCCACACAATTTCCCTTACAGAATTTGAATTGAAATCACAGCACGCAGTGACTTAAAAATGCTTGCTGATGTTCTGATATTAAATTGAGTTATAGAAGTGTGCCATAGGTGCCTCTTTCTTTATCTCACTTCTTCCTTTTGAACAGCTTTCTTCGCTAGTTGTACATGCATGCACATCATTCCCCTGTGTAAAAATGATGTGCATGCATGCACGCGCATGATTTTACCAGGCTAAAACACAATATTCCTAATAAAACTTTGCATTAATATAGACCTAAGGTGCCATTGTTTAAATTAATACAGTTTGCTGGACATGGGCTTATTAAATAAGCTCCATAGCACTCCATAGCATCCTTGACATCCTTAGCATACTGAGAAGTGCCATGCAGTTGCAGCAAAATGTATCACTTCAGAGGCAGAAAAGGGTAAAATGCCAACGATGGGGCAAGGTGGTACACACTACGCTGTGCGATGTGCTAGAAGCTGAGAGTTTGTAATTAGAGTCATAGGCCTATCCTCATTTTTCATAGTAGGCAGGTTAAATCTGGAGAAGTTACTAGGCTACCATTTTTGGCTTTCAGATACTGTAGCCTTCTAAAATAACCTTATATCATATAAAGGTTTAAAAATGGTAATATGATGCATACGTAAATGGGAATGTTTCTGAAGTGTATTCCCTGTCCACTGACACTCACCATTGTGCTTCCCTGTCCACTGAGACTGACACTCACCATTGTGCTTCCCTGTCCACTGACACTCACCATTGTGCTTCCCTGTC
>CABFOQ010000357.1:20146-31428 GCA_900660455.1 Gephyroberyx darwinii | reverse complement strand
GTGAAAAAAAAAAAAGAAGAGAGATATTTATTGAGGTATTCTACATCACGGTCCTTAATTCTTCTTCTGTGGTGACAGGTGTGGTGTATTAGTAACATCCTCAGAAGCATATTGATGACATCATTCACATCTAACAGATTTTTGATCTGCAATCGGTGGAGTGAAGAGGCATTTATAAGTCATCACAAGAAGGCTCCCAAAACCTACTACAAGCACAAAGAAATAATCAAATAAATGACAGAATTGTGTCATGACAAAATAAAACAGCATTTTGGGCTTTTAGTTATGGTTATAGAGGTACTTATACCATATTAAGCCTAAAGAAGATACCTACTAATGTACCTGAATTTCCCTGTAGACTAATACACCTTGATGTCATTCTTAAACAATGATAGCATTGCATGAAATTTAGTTCCAGGTGGATTGATCTATCTATGGTGTGCTTAAAACTCATTCCTGCTGTAATTATGCTGGTTAAAACTGTGTGAGAGACACTCTCATATGTTTGCATTAGGTCACATTAGAAGTAAATGAAGACAGATGAAACACAAGACACCCAGCCTCTAAAACTAACTCTTCAATAAAACCCTCAATTGAAGGAACCATTAACTCCAGGTAAATGTAGAAGAATCTGGCATCAGAATATTTTCGCTAAATTATTGCTGTGGCCAGTTTGCCTCACATAATTCTTTCTTTAAAGCAAATGCTGTGCTAATCTATGTAACAAAAATAAAACACAACACTCTCTCTTCAAATTCCTTGGAGAAACATTATAGTTGAATAAATAAAATAAATGAGCAAATAAATACTGAAATTAGGCTATTCCCTTCTCCGCCGTAGTCAGGGACAATTTACAATTTACTTTCCCTGTAAACTGTAACATTTGTCTACCTCCGTCTCCAATTTAATTTTTTTGTGCAGAAACTGAAACGGATTCTCCCCTGATAATTAAACATTATCTCAACACCCTTGATGCATGCGGAGGAGTAAGGATCATAGAGTCTTACTCAGTGACATCACTGCGCGTGCTACGCAGCTCCTCGAGGAAGTTGTCTATCCCAGAATGCCATGCGGTGTTCCATGCGAGCTGCAGGGCGTGGCGGGTGGGGGCCAGGTTCAGGAGATCAGAGGACGGGGGCAAGACACAGCAGTAAGGGCTCACAGCGTGGTGAGTCGCTGCCTGGAAGGGCATGTTGTACCTGGGAGAAAAGTTAGTGAGAGAGAGAGAGAGAGAGAGAGAGAGATTTGTTTGGAATGATAGAAATGGGTTGTCAATGTGAAGTGGGTCTTTAGAGGAAACCATGGCACAAGTAGGAATGTTCACTTGTTCAATGTTGATCTTCGAGGTCATTACTAACGTGAGTTTATCACATATTACCTGCGTGTTACTGACAGTGGTAGGGAGAACGGTGCAAGAGTCCCATCTGTGTTGGATTTGTCCGACCTGATTTAATGGACAAGTAAAACAAAGTATTGTGACTCTGGATGCACACATGGTTATCAGAACCATGGCAAGTTCAAAGGAGAAAAAAACAAAAACCTCTCACCATATTTCAACTCTGGCAATCTCATCAAAAAGCAGTAAACACATCAGTGCAGCAATCTCACTTCCATTGTCTTTGTTCTCCTTTAATATCAAGGAAGCTATAATGAAGATACAATACAGACAATTTATAGGTTGAACACATCCTAAACGTTATCACTGTATTTCATGAATGAACTGAATGAATGAAACTTCAGTTTGAAAATCTATCTCAGTAACAAACACTTAAAAGCTCAATCTATAATTGCAGTATGGCACCACCTGTCACTGTCACCCCACTACTAGCTGTGTCTACATTGTGCTTCAATGGGTTGAAGATAGGGACTCTGAAATGTATTGTCTGAGGTCTTGAAGCAAGGAGTGACAGCTTAAGAATGAGTTGTACATGTATTTTGAGGATGTAAAAGGTTTGTCAGATCAAAAAGTGTATTTTTTTGTTTAAATCAGAATCAATGAGATTACAATTTGCATGGTCTAATAAATTCCAGATTGTATTCTTCATCGTCAATTTTGTAAAAAAAAAAAAGTCATGCAACATTACCAAGAAGACCACTGCAGATAAAGCTCTGAACATTGTGCTGCCGTTGAGCTGAGCTCAATAGCAATGAGTTGCATCATACGAACGCGGCACTTTGCAGTGTGAGAACATGGTTAAGGGCTATGCGCCAACGAATGGCTTGTCATCTTTTTTGTAAATGCGCCCCTGAGCTGCACAAACTGGTGTATAGTTGTGAGTGTTACTTAATGAGTTGTCTTGTGAATGTACCCCTGAGCAATGTAAGGAGCAGGGGGGCGCGCTGTGCCAGGCTGTGCCTCAGAGATGGATCGGCGTACACCAGCTTCCTAAGGATACAAACACACAGCTCCAACAGGCAGTCCAAGCTCTGGGGAGAACAGTAACATACGTGCTTGGTGTTTAATTGCAGAGAAAACACAAACACACATATGTATATTCATTCTCGCTGTCTCCCACCCCATGCTCTCTCTCTCACACACATACACATGATCTCCTGTCACTTCACATAACCTAGACTTAAATTCTATGATTGTGGAAGTTGCAGGCGATGGAGGGTTGAAACAGACACAACCTGCAGCCATCCCTCCTATACACGCTGGTTAGCTGTGGCCCTGTTCCTCCACCTCGATGCAGACAGACATGATGGACCATCTCCCACATTAGCAGCTTATTATTCAAGGCCTGGCAGTGACTGCACTACCTAGAGAGCAAAAATTACAGACAAGGGTCTGTCTGACACAATTGATTCAGACCATTTCATCCGTCCGTCACATATGCCTGAGTGAACTTCCTCTACATCTGCCAACAACACACATACTGTGAGCAAGCGTACGCACATATGCATGCACAGTCACACACAAATAATTACAGAAATATACACACAAAAACACACTTTAAGTAATTATACATGAGTATGAGCACGCTCCAGTACTCAGGATTTGTTTTTATTTTATATTTGTTTTATTTTGTTTAGTCTCAATAGCCATCGCTCAGTACACATCTGTTCATCGCTTTGCCAGTGCTGGTTTGTTGTTTTTACCTTGTTGCCGTTTACACTCTCGATAATGAAAGAAATGACTTTGTCTGTTATGCCAAGATTCTTCAGCACCGGGTGCATTGTTGTGTCTGCAGGGAAATAAGAGAACAATTCACTATGCTGACATTAAACATTTGCATACTCTTCAAGTATTTATTTTTCCTGTTTGCCCAAAACATATGGCTGTGGGAGGACACAGATACTGCTGCAATAGCAGCAAATTGCACCTTGCACAAGGGCAGAACTCTCTTGGATTAAACAGAATGGAAACTTTTAAAGTTGTTCTTGCTTTTATCAAGTTTAGTTTCACCCAGAAAGTTGATCAGACATTTCAAACCTCTCATTTCAATCATATACAACATTCTCTATGAGAGACTATAAGAAGGACGTGAATGTGAATCATTTATGTTCCACTTTTCCAAATTATTTTGATCCCATCCCCTGCGTAGATGCGCATGGTCCATGTGGGTACTTGTTGGGTACAGCTATGAAAAACGTACAAAATACATGTTTAGATTTAGTGTGGCGCTAATCTAAAAATACAAGATCTGGAAGAGAATTTGTGAGCAGGGAACCAACACGTACCCAGCTGGTGTGTTTTCTCCACTAAACTCTGCTTCTCTGTGTGCATCTATAGGATATGAAAGGACCTCAGCCATGTAGAGGGAAATACAAAGAGGCAGGCTGAGAGGATGGTTTAATAGTATTAGTCTGCTCGAACTAAGACTGAAGGGTGGAAATATAGTAAGGTAAGGTGGTAGATTAGTTGATGAGAAATGTGTTACTGGTACTAGCTCTGCTGACACCTTACCTTGTAGCACTACAGCCAGCTGCTCAGCGGCAGACCTTCTCAGTGACAGGTCGACAGTGTCAGAGGTCAGGATACCAAACAGCTTCTCCAACGACTCCACCTACCCACCACACAACACACACAAACACAACAGTACACATAACATGGGGGTGCACTTCTTTTCTTTACGTATTTGGTGCGTAGCATGATGTATGTATCGAGTGCACACACACTGCACTCAACATGTAAACGTACGGTATGTCTGCCTGTGCACAAGAATACACAGTATGTATCATTTTAACTGTGTATGTGGATCCATACCTTGAGGAAGGACTTGTTGCTGGTGTCCAGTGTGATGTCTACGGTGTTTCTGAGGCAGTAGAGAGTGGGGAGGGAGGAGAGCACTGGTTGGTCCAGGACTGGCCTGGCTGTGTTTGCCCCCTCAGCGCTGGTTAGGTGGGGCAAGATGTGTTGCACTGCTGCTATTCTCACCCTGTTAAAAATGAATGGCAGCAGTTTTGTAAAAATCAGAGCTGAAAAGAACATCGATTTGCCGTTGTCTTTGTCTGCAGTCATGTCTGAGATCTCAGTCAGTACCGAGCATCTCAGAGTACAGCAGGTACAGCAGGACCTCGCTCATGAAAACCCCTCGGGAATGAAGGTTGTTGGAACCAGTGACATGTTCAGTTGTCTGAAATAACAACTTAATTTAAACATGAAATTAAGTATTAATAGATTCATTCATATTTAAATATTACATATTCAACCTTCCACTTAAGAGTTTTATATGATATTCTATGCATTCATTTATTCCAACTGATTGCCCCAGTTTTGCGATCCCTTAACTGTTTTTATTCTTGTCTTTTATCTTAATCTTTACTTTGTGCCAGGAAGTCTTTTTGTATTCGTCTGTTTACTATTATTACAATCACTCAAAAGCAATAAAACTGCTATTATTTTCTCAGTCAGTTTGGAGGTCTAAGATTTGGATGATTAAGGTCCCACGGCATCTCTGCTACACTAAGATTAATTTTGGCTTTTATAAAAAATCATCCTAGACTAACACTTCCTCTGATCCACTGGGAGGCTTGATTCATTCAGACTCTGCACTAACACAGATTAAAAACAACAACAACACTTTATTTAGGTTACACATCAAGCTATCCATCTACATTAGAGCATTGACACAGGCAACACTGCAGGATTCAAAAATTCACCAGTCAAATAGGTTTTGAAAATAGACCGTCCTAATGATGATTGGTTGCCTACAGAAGTGGCTGGTAGGCCAGACAAACTTATCAGCCAGTGTCAAAATCTACCAATCTGTCTATTGTCTATTAGTGTCTGCTGTTAATTTCCCACCTCTGTCAATATTCACAGAGTGGGACTGGATAGCTGTTACATAAGCCTCACAGAGGGCTCAGATGAGTTGATGAGCACATCACCTGGCAGCAACAGACAGTGGTACTATGTCCATCACAAGTGTTGTAGAGCAAAATATTCTGACTCTCAGACGTTTGTCTGGTTCACACAAACCCCCCAGGAATGCATGTCAAATTCATCAGTTTCTCTCACTCACTCACACACACTCACACACACACACACACACACACACACACACTAAACACAATCCATAGACACATGACACAAACACACACACGCACACACACCCTTGGTAAGCACACACATCTGGGCAAGCAAAAACACATACAAATACAAATCACAGGACAAAAGCATACTCCACACTCACGTGGGCTGTTTGGTAAAGAGGAGTCGAAGTGCTGCTTTCAGTTTGGCCGCGTTTGGAATCGCACCATTTCTTGCCACGTCCATCACGTCACTTATCAGCAGCACACAGTTTCCCAGTGACTCTTCAGTGCCTGCGTAACCCTGCCACACACAAACACACACACACACACACACACACACACACAATGTTCAGACTTGGCAGACAATGGGGAAAACAACAGGGAATTCCATCTTAGCAGCAGAAGAGTAAATAAATATGCATCTCTGATTACGGGTGGTCTCATTTCGCCTCTTGTTGACGTGGTGGGCCCTTCTCTGAATGGCCTCCTTGAATTAAATCACACTTGACAAGCTAGTCAAAATCTCATGTATATTCATGAAAAACTTCCTGGCTTTCTGTTGCCTGAAACTGAACAATTAATAAAAGCTTGTTTTTCCACCAAAAGAGGAAACAATATCACACAGACTATGGAAATGAGTGAATAACTAAATCTTGCTGGCTGGCAGCTCAATAAGCTCTTTGTGCTCTTTGTGCTCCAAGAGTGCTAAAATTGCACTTTTGATCATATTTGTTTTGATTGTGGGAAAAACACACCACCACCCACGCACCCCCTACACACACACACACACACTCCCACCCGCTGCCATACATATAACGTAATGAGTTCCAATATAATACTGCTTTATGAGCTCTGCAATACAAACACAATGCAAGCATCTTCAGTGAGCACGACACCTGTAATACGGGGATGACCGGGTAAAGCGCCTCATTAAATCTGTCCCAGGTTGATGCTGTCATCATCAATCGCCCCTTGAGCAGGAATAGCAGAATATCCTTGGCAGCAACATTCACCTGTGGATCACAGGTGAACTATTGAACCCACAGTGGCAGATAAGCAATGCTTCTAAAGCTTTAAATAGCAGGTACTTTAAGTGACAGACAGACTGCATTAAATCACTACATGATACCAGTAACTCATAACAGTTCAGCATCTGAAAGTGATACACAAACCTTTTAAAAATCTAGCTCAGACACGCACACGCACACGCACACACACACACACACACACACACACACAAACATAAACATAAACACACAAAAGCACAGACACATTGACAGCCCACCTTCTCGGCAGAATCCTGGAGGCCAAATGCGCTGATTTCATAGAGCACCCTGTGGTGGAGCAGGAAGTGGACTCCACTGCAGGCTGCTGATGCCAGCCGAGACACATTCTGGATGCCGAGGCAGTCCTGGGGGTGTCATTTGTCACCAATATGTAATCACACTGAAGCACTTCCTAAATGAATGCCAATCTCTCACTTTAACACAATTTGCTTCCTTACCGAATCTTCTGCACTGCACACCTTGTCTCTATAAATATAAACATATACTATAGATAGTGACGGAGGAGGTCAAAATAACGTCAAATGTGGTCAGGTGGGTGTCTTATAACACACTCCCTTTATCCTACCAAACAGACCGACACTATGGCTGCATTAGATTGTCTGGTATACTCTCCACAAACAGCCAAGCACAATAATTTACCCACTGACTACCTGAATAAGAGGGCGAGCTCTGACCTTGACCAGGTTTAAAGTGCAGGTATAGGTCTCCGTCTTGACGGGCAGTAAGGGATGGGACAGCAGCTTGAGGAAAATCTTCTGGCTCTCTGTCTGGAGGAGTGGACTGGGATGATCAGACTTCCACCTAATGATGAAAAACCTTTTAACAGAACCTACCTACAACCACAATGAATGCAAACCAGCAACCGGCATGAAAGCATTTAATTTGTACTTAAATGCTGTGGTAGTGAAGTGGACAGTGGGCTAGAGATTGACTTTACAATGCAAAGAACTTGATGTTTAACTTACAGGTAAGAGCAGATGTGAATGCATTCCTTGACAATGGGTAAGTGCTGGTGATACGGAAGGCCGTCTAGGGCTTGGTCTGCCAGCTCCAACAACTCCAGACAGTTCTTTTCCCCCTGGAAGAAAAAAAAAAAAAAAGAATAAATAAACACCAGTATTAGCCTACAGATGAGATAACTGGAAGGTTACAGGTTCACTGTTGCTGTAGAAGCCTTGAGCAAGACAATGAACCCCTACCTGCTCCAGGCAGAGCTGCTAATGGCTGACCCTGTACTCATATAAATATGTATGTGGGAGGTACCTCTGTGTATCAGGGGATAAGTCAATTAAGAGATTCCCAGTTACACTGTGTGGAATATGACAACTAGGTTCTCTAAAATCCTTAAACTAAATAAATAACATTAATACACAACTGCCTACTAAATAATGAACTTCTTATTATGAACTTATCATTGTCATTTCAGCGGATTACGGTTGTATCATTGAGTACAAGAGCTTGTGCCAGTGGCAGCTCTTACCTCAGCCTGTGTCTCCTTGAGGAAGTTGCAAGTGGATTCCATCCAGAGGGCAGCACGGGTCACCCTCCTGCAGAGGTCATGGCCGTCTGAGTTCACCTGCTCCAAGTAGGCCACCGCTGACTCTTGCATGCTGGGTAACGCACTCCCCAGGGCTGCGTCCAGGCACAGATGTAAAATAGCTGTCGCCGTGTTCTCTGGGAGATTGTCATTGGCCTGGGCAGGATTAAGAAACATTACCTTCCTCCTCATTCCTAGTTTACTAAGGAGTAGCAATAAAATAATAAAGGACATTTATAAACATAGTAATGTGATTTTGAGAACCCAAGCACAGAGATACTAGGAAAATAGATGTAGAGACACATATATTCAAGCACACACACACACACCTTCTCAGGGGGGAGGATGGTCTGGAGCAGCCTAATAGTGAATATGGCGGTGCCCGTGTAGGCCATTCTGTGGTGGACCAGAGAACTGTGGGAAACGTCTGCTGGATTGCTCTGATGGTAACTCAGGATGTCCCCCAATTGTTCCATACAAGCCTGTAGCTTCTCCTTCTATAATACACACACACAGATAAATGTAGACATGCACACCACACACACACACACGCGCACACGCGCACATGCACACACACACACACACAGATATATGCATACATACTCACATGCACGCCCACATACACAGTTACCACTGACTGGCTGGGAGCCAAAAGCAAATTGTTAGTTCCAGGGGTTAGGAATTGAATATAATCAGATTTAAGGGTTATTTTGGGACGAGATACAGATCCACCCTATCTCAGTATGAATAAATTGGAACAATCTATTCTCAGCCACTTTGTTCATGCAGCAAAAATTGAACGATAGACCATAATAAACCAGCAGGGGGCAGTAAATGTCCTGTACATTGCTTGGCTGGTAAGAACAGTTTGGTCTGGTCCCACAGGAAAAACCTAGAGGTCTGGCACACAAAAGCTGCTCTCCACATAAAGATGACAAAACAGTTCTCAGCCTGCAAGTATTAAACAGCAGAGGGCCAGAGGGGCCTGGGCTTGACAAGTGTATAAGTCCCCCCGCAGAAGAACATACTCTTTAAACAGTCAGGGAGGATAACAAATGATTCTGCATGGTAAAAAAAAACCTCTCCAATTTAACACAATCCACTGTGTAAATGTATACATATAAGAAATGAAGACATTTACTAACTCAACAATTCCGTGCATGGAAAAACCCAGGGGTACAGACAAAAGGTGTGCATGTATGTGTGAAAGGTTCTTTGTAACCAGCTGAAAGCCTCTGTAACCTTATATAATTCATCCAGTTCAATCACATGCCCACAGTTCTCCTTGACAGCTGAGTACCGTATGCCTGTGTGTCTGTGGCAAATTGTCTGGTGGCCAACCCAGTTCCCCTTCTCAGTGAAGTGTATCAATTCATCTACATAAGAGGCTGTCATGAGTTGCGTTTTGACTTGCCAGCTCCATCCCCACCAGGCTGCGATCGTCCCAGACCAGCTCACAAACACTGTCCCCAAGCAGGAGGACAGCATCACACAGAAACTCCAGAACACGCTGGAACACATGCAAACCCTCTGAGAAACAAGAGAGAGAGAGAGAGAGAGAGAGAGAGAGAGAGAGAGAGAGAGAGAGAGATGAGAAACAGAGCAAGAGAGATTTTCTGACAAGACCACATAATAAGCACTAGAAAACTTAAGTTAGTGTAGTGCAAGAGGGGAGGGGATAATTGCAGTATATCACAGTTAACCAATCTCAAAGTGCAGAAAAAGGAGCAAGAGAAAGAGAGTGATAATTGCTGAAAAAAGGAAACACTACCTAACCTTTCCTACCTGTCTTAAGCAATGGTATGACATGCTCCATGGTAGCAACAGTGAACTGAGCCAAAGTGAGCTGCTGCAACTGCAGCTCCAGGATGTCTTCCACACCCAGGTCAGGGAGCTCCAAGTGGGCCACATCTCCAGGTGACTGGGGTGTCTGCCTGGGGTCCTGAACTGCTACTCCGCCTCTATGAGAGCTGCCACTGGAGGAATCACAGACAATAAATGAAGGCAACTGTAAAGTCATGATCTGGAGATGGACCATTAAAATACAAAAGGTGATGTATGAATGACCTGTGTAGGGATGGATGACAAAAACGTAACAATTTGTAATTTGGCCGTTAACATTTTAATATTGAGATACGTTGTTAAAATATTTT
Organism: Gephyroberyx darwinii; assembly: GCA_900660455.1. Taxonomy (NCBI): domain Eukaryota; kingdom Metazoa; phylum Chordata; class Actinopteri; order Trachichthyiformes; family Trachichthyidae; genus Gephyroberyx; species Gephyroberyx darwinii. The sequence continues at coordinate 21,196 of CABFOQ010000357.1, read as the reverse complement.
TAACCGAGTCGAACTAAACATGTAGTGCTGAACCTGTAAGAGCTATGGCAGCCGCTAGAAGGCTTCTGGTATTACTTAACAAAAAAACACATCACCAACAACAACAAAAACACAAGTCAACACACTTCCTCTCACATTGTTTTGTACTAATCAGCGGGTGGCGGCTGCTATCAATAACACTTATGTCATCATCAGTCACACAAAAGCCCAGTGTGGAAGGATTTCCAGAAAGTATAAAGGACAATCTTGTCCATTGTAAGGTGGAACAGAGTTGTTGTACCATGGCGCCACGATAACTACACTAAATCATCTCAAAAAGCATTATTTCTAGGATGATAACACTTCAAAGGTGTGACAGAGCCGAACTGAGAGAATCTCTGCTCTCACTGCAAACAAATTGCTAAAGATATGAAACCGATCAGTACTGTACGCCAGAAAGGGATGTAAGTGATGCAATTCTTTTCATCCATAATCTGCTTTAGCCTTGGTCATTTTTTGCATGCACTGAATGTTTGAATGTTCATTTAGACCAAGCACTCAATAGTCGACCATGAGAAAATAAGACTTGTGCACATCGCTAGACCACTATAGAACAAGGGTACAGTGCACACGCATGCACAATTACACACAAAGGCGCAGTTGTGCGCACGTGCACACCTGTTGGAGGCTGCATCTCCATCCTGGCCATCTCCCCTGGCTCTTTGGCCGGTACGTCCTACTACAGAGGGCCGGGGAGAGCGCTCTGCGCCTGGGGACGAGGCCTGGGAACGCTGCGTGCCCCGCACCTCCTGGGAGTAAGACAAGGACGAGTTCTGGGACACTGGGTCTGCAAAATGGCCAAAATAGACATAGGGAGAGAGAGATTACCATCTTTCCTAAATACGGTATGTGTAAATTGAAAATATATTTTGGACATAATTTGCAACATGAGTCTCTGGAGAGTAAAGCAAAGATTAAAGATTAAATGTAGTGGTGTTATTATGGTCCTATTATGAAAAATGTATCATTAGTATTAGACAGCAATATGTCTGATGATTTGATGCCAATTAG
>CABFOQ010000357.1:0-20114 GCA_900660455.1 Gephyroberyx darwinii | reverse complement strand
GAATAATGAATACAATTACAAACCAATTTAATTTAAACTACAATCTTTCTCTAGAATTTAAGAGGCTATGGGGTTAACATAGGAAGTAAAAAGTAAAGTAAAAACCCTGATGATGTCACTGCAAAATGAGTTCTGCAATGCTATCAGAGATGATATATAAATGAGTTTAAAAATGCATAATGATGGGACATATACGCTAATACCAAAAGGGTAAGAAGGCAAGGGCAATTTGTTAACAGTGAAACAGCTAGATTTCAGCACTTAAAAATGAAAGATTGATTTCAGCACTTCAGGCTAAAAAAACTCATAAGTAGCGCCACCTTGCTTTGCAGAGTAGAAGCTGGGGTCTTGATGAAAGCGCAGTCTGCTCCTCAGCCCCACACAAAGCTGCCGTAGGCAGGCAAGAGCCTGCAACCGTAGGTTCCTTGCCTCACCTTCACCTGAACTCAGCCTCAAGAGGGACAAAAGGTTCTGGAAACAGAACCAGAGATCAGAGATCAGCGCGGTAATATCACCATTCAACAAAAGGTGCAATTGGTTTCTAATTACAAAACATATTAATTATCAATAATAAACAAGTAGCACTTATTTGTATATAGGGCATCTTTTTAAACTGATTGTCCACAAAGCACAAAGGAGAGCCCAAGCTGAGAGAAAAAAGTCAACACAAATGTATAAAGAATGGTCTGAAACTCAGACAGTGATAAAAAAAATAAAAATAAAAAAAAGTAGAGAATTAAGTTAACTAAGTAAAAGGGCACCTCGAATTGAATTACTGGAGCAGCGATTTGTAACAAGTTCAAATTCCCTGCCCTCTGTAGGTAATGGTCATGCCTCTAAAGCCAGGCTTATTTAGATAACTGGCTGGTGACACTAGAAGCAATAGGAAAAATACTTGGATTACTTACATACTTGGATACTTGAATACTTGGAAAACTATGATTTATTTTTGATGAGGAGACGGCTGAGTGACAGTATGCCAATAATAAACTCTTCCTGCCCTGACATCGATGTAATACAATGCATTAACACATACAATGCGTTAATAAGACCTTCATTTTCCTCTATGCCACTCTAACACCACTCTATTAACTACCTGTGGCTCAGTGGCTCATCAGGGCAAAGTGAGGTCTCCTGTGATCAGAGCTGGTGCAATTATTGCAAAAATATTAACTTTGAAATATGACTGTAAAATAAAAGCTTTGTTTTCAAATTGGTCAAAATATATATCCTGTCACCCACTAGGTCCTTAAGTAGATGCAGATCAAGCTGCCTGTTAAAAAGCCTAAATCTCTGTGTAGGAAAAGTTAAGTTAGATGGTGTTTTAGCATCAGCAAGGCCAGGTGCTAATGTAACTGACAACTGAAAAACTGCATGGCAACTGCATGGAAACTCATTTCATACATATAATTGCTCACATACTTTAGTGTAAAATAGTGTGATGAGGTGCACAGTGTTCCTGGCCATGTCTGCGGATGAACTGAAAAAGCAGTCATTGTACTTCTCTATTTCCGTGGACTATATGGCAGTAAAAACATGAATATTGACAGCTACTCGTCAGAAGAGTTTGACTTGCCAAGGACCATGCCAAGGAACCGCTTCAGAGAAATCCTACAGGTGTGTGTCAATAAGAGGAGAGGAATAAGAGGAGAGGAGACGAGAGACGAGCGCATGCGTTTTACTTTCCTTTTTTAAATTTTCTGTTTTATAGTCCTTTGTTCAGTAGGTTATTAGATGGTGGACGCAGGCATCGGTTTCATGACCGCCACAGTTTTACAGATCTTTTAAGCACATTATTAAGAGTAAAAAATCTGAATGGAAGAATGTGAACACATCGGTTGGTATCCTGGAGTCATACACTATTAACAAATTGTAAATTGTGTTGGAAAAAGCAAATACTGTTAAAGATCATCACATATTGTTAGGGTTAAAATTAAGATTAAAATAATGCGATATGATTTTCTGGCTATATCACGCAAGCCTTCCTCAGAGCATGTTAGTGTAATGGTACCTGCACAATACTCGGCCTTTGCAGGAAGATCTCAGCAGGAAAGTCCTGCATAATGACATCGCGCAGAAGTTCACATGTGGTCCGGACTAAGTTGGGGTTGTTACTCCTCAGAGAACTGTTGAGTGGATGAATATGTTCAATACACAGCAATTTAACACCACTGCACACCCATAGAGTATGAAAAGTAGAAGTCACATCAAGTCCAGGAAAAAATGGAGCAAAGCAAATCAAATCCACTCTGTACATATAGATATGACGTTACCCACCTCTCATTTGATGAAAGGATGTGTCTGTCTGTGGTAGTCAAAGGCAGCCATGGAAACACAGAAAACTTCAGGCATTTCACAGAGTCATGCACTGCACATGAAACACAGAGGGATAAGAGAATCAATGCAATACATGATTAAGTTACAGAACAAACATAATACATTGCATTTAGATAGTTTTGTCCGACAGCTGCGCAACAGACTTTTAGGGCTTTCATTGTGCTACTGATTGCAAACAATGACGCATTTCAACGTTTAGTCTTTTCCCCCTAACAATTTATCTAAAGCTTTATTATCAGAATCCAAGAATTGCATGATAAGGAGACGTGACAATGGCATCAGAATCAGTAAAAGCTGAACAATACCCAGCCCTATACAGCCCAGTACCAATTCTGAGGTTATCTATTCAAAATACCTGCTATCTTCTGAGGTGGAACATCGGTATGGCTTGGCATACTCCTTTGGAAATAGCCCATTTTGGGAACTTGCTCTTCAGGTTGAACAACTGGAGGGACTACAACAAAGACACCCTATTTGTTGTTGACAAAAGTTTCAGCATACTACAAAAACTTTATCAAAATGGTCCAAGATTTCTGTGAAGTACCACCTGACCCCCATAACACAGCATAATATTATGAACATTAATAATCTCTTAGCATTGTAGATGACACTGACTCTAAACACAAACAAACCTGTTGCAGTTGTAATATGCTGTCCACGTGAGTACACCATTGTGTAACTAGGGAGTAGCTCTGGTAGCTGGAACAGCTGGTCCAGGGTGCCATCGATGACAGCTCGCAGCCTGGGCTCCACATTAGGAGACAGCTGGGTGAGGAACTCCACTGCCCCAACGTCTCTCAGCATCTGGGCTGCACTAGGATGCTTTGGAGACATTATGACAGACATGGCAAATAGTCATGAAAATATGAAGTTAATAGGTACGGGGTTGAGGTATGGGCATCAATATATTTCACTAAGTAGACAGCAAAATTGGTTAGCCACGTGGGAGACACGGGCTCAAATCTAGTCCAGTTGCCTTTACAATTTATCTTGGTACTGTTTACACTCATAACTACTGTTTCCCTTTGCTACACATCACACAAACAAGACTCTGTTCTTATCTAGACACTGTACTCCAGAGGACTAGTCTGGTAAGCCATCCATCTACCTTTGATAAAGTACTGAGCAACTCAAGGACCTCCTCCTGCATCGGCACCTCGGGGAAATTGAACCATTCCAGAAGAACCACAAACAACGTCCTCTCTTGGACCACGTCAGAGACAGAAATCAGGGAATGGTCCAGTTTACATATGATGCTCTTCAATGCTCGAACTCTTATTTCCACCAAGGAATGGCCTAACGTTTACAGACAGAAAACAAGATATTCATTGAAGAAGAACTACATTATCGACTTTGTTATTTTATTAACTAGTTATTTAGCCAGATGAACTATGTAAGTTTTTCTGACTTGGCGAGCTGAATATCTGTTAGCACTCTGCATACTAGCATTAGTATGGCTAAGGAAGCTAACATTAGAGATATAAAGAATCAACCTAGACAGACAATAAGTATATATAGCATACGAGTGGCTAGGCATTAGGCAAGTGACTGAGTAGCCCAGTGCTAACTTTTGTTAACATAAAGGTAAAGTCAGCCTAGTAACGTTGCCTAGGAAGCTAGCGTACCTATTTTCTTTATAAGGTGAGATAGCTCCATGTCCTGTGTATTATTGAGGCCCTGTGCGAATAAACTACCCGAAAAACTTCATTAACGACAGAGACTCGTTGATTTTTCAGAAGATGAAGTTGTCTGTGTCATTGTCATGTCAACAACGTCTGCTCGGGTTTGTTTTTAACGAACGCGCCAGCGTCACCCCACTTCCGGTTAGAGGAGCAGGGTGCGTTCAAGAAGTAAACTCGTGCCACGGGTTTGTTGTGTATGAGCAATGAGGGACAGAATTTCCTCACAATAAAGACTCATGGTGGTCCCAAGCTCTTTCAGGGTAAGGACCCCCAAATGGATGTGCAGTAGATCACGGACCACCATTTGATCAATTTGACCACCATTTGATCATCATTTGATCACCGTTTGATCAGTTCCATTGATTCCATTCCATTCCATGATTATTATAGAATTGCATAGTTAGCTATAGGTGGTGTTTGAGAGTGAAACATGGTAAAAAATAGTCTACTTTATGCATTCTCTCTGTGTGTTCATTATCTAGTGAAAGAATTGAAAGTGAAATGTTTCCCCCATTTTGTTGGGGATGCCCTAGACTCCCCCCAAGAACCATTGGATGTCCCTGGACCACACTTTGGGAACCACTGATTTATTATAGAGACAATACTTCATATTTGCCTTATTTGAGATGAAAAGTGCATCTGTATGAGTTTTAACAACAAGCCTACTTTATTGTGAGTTAACTATTAAACAAGTAGCTATCATTATTAGTGTCCAATTATTCTTTGCAGGTTTGTATACACTGTATGCACGTGTGTACAAGAGTATCTGTAGGCTCATCTAATTGTGTATTCATTTATAGGAAACTGTGTAAACATTTTTTCTTTCCCTGAGGTAGACAACCCTCTTCAATAGTCTAATGATGTTTTGAGACCATCCAAATTATGTTCTCTTTAAATTAATCTCATATCACTGATGTTCTTTTCATACTGTGCTAATCCAATTGCTTAAGATCTCACACTTGAGATGTGATGCAGATATTTTATTTGATCAACCAAGAGAGTGATAATTAACAAACTTAGCAAGTGATAATTTGATATGGTAATAATATCATCACACAGTACTTGAGAACACTGGAGGGTTTCAATCACAAAATTGATTTGTTTTTTATGTTGTACAGAGGCTTTATTCACCTAGGAAAAGGCCGCTTTAAGCTTTCATGGTTCATATCTGTTTTACTTCAATGTATATAAACATTACCAATGTAAACAAACCAATTACACCCTCAAAATAAACATATGAATCACGTGTAGTAGGGACTTTAACAGCTTTTGAATGTGCATTGGGAACCTACATACCTACACTAACAGGCCATATAAGTAACATTTCCTCTGTAACTGTAGCTGATGCTGTTGTTGTATTATAGAACTCCCTTAACAGTTCAACTCTCACAAGGTCCTGTAAGCCAAGACTTTTAAATTTTTTTATTTGGAGTCCTCCAACATCTACAGCACACGGAGACTGCTGGAATATTTTTGACATTCTACAGATGTCCAATGAGAATACAATGCAACCTCTATTAGACATATTTCATAGCAGACAACAGCACCTCTTCTGAGGGACAGTTCCTCTATCCAAACAACAGAGGAGGTCCTCTTTATTGGGGAAAAATGCATCACCATGGGTCAGACTGCGAGTTCCCCATGGCTGTTGAGTCTGTGTCAAGAAATACATCACATCATTTCTGTTTGACAACCACTGTGTGTTTTAGATCATTTGCTAGCAACAGCAGACAGGAAGCTAAACTTAAATGAAAACGGGGTGTGGTGTTTGTCATTTGTCCCTGCCTAATGTATGCTAGCCCCTAGTTTCTGCAGGTAGTCCTGTTAATATTACTCTCAGTCCGAAAAATCTCCTATGCCAGTCATTCATTCATTTATATCACTGGTAAACATTTCTCTGACTCTAAATCACAGATAACTATATGGCTCAGAGTTAAGGGATGTTTTGTATATTGCACTTCAACCCTCCACAATCAATGTTTTCATGTGCAATTTAAGGATTTTTTTCCCCATCGTAAATCATATTTAGCAAAATAAAAAATACTAAATAACCGGCAGTTATTTTACACCAGGCTAAATTACTCATATGTCATTCCCTGAGACTGAAACCACCTCAGGCTGTCCATGAATGTAGGCCTGATCTCATAGTGTGAAATTATGTCCATTTAATCCTTTGATGCCAGATTTACTCTCTCCAATCTGGCGGAAGCATCTAAGTCTCTGGACTCTCACCAGCTGATCGTGTGTGGTCATGTGCCTGACTACTAAACTGTTGATGTGCTTTTAATGTGAAAGCTGTTGTCTGGTAATGGTATGCAGAGACTAAATGTATTGTAGCCAATGGGAATTCATGTTATGATAGCGATAAGCTTCCAACATGGGGCAAAATCACAACATACTGCAGTATCCACATATGCCTTTAAAAGCAATGCTGTGAATGTAAATGTGGTGAAAAATATTCTTATCTGAAAGGATACTGAAGTAAATAAATCATAGAAGTAGACTATCACCAAATGTTTGACAAGGGCAAAAAGATTTCTGAATCTGTTTTGATTGTTACCCTTACAGCTCTTCATGCATAAAACCAGATCAAAACAGCTAATTAATCATATCATTATATATCATATCAATACCAATACGGCATTCCATATGGCAACAAAACGCAAGGCGTTACCACCAGAATTAATCATGTAAAATCAAGAGTGACGTTCTAACAGACCTGAGGAACATATGCAAGTGTGGACAATTTATTCCTTGTTTTATCCAGCCAGATATTTGGATTGAGCTCAAGTCTCTATAGCTGACTCATCACATTCTGTGTGGATTCAGCTGGTGTAAGTGTAATTAATGCACAATCTTTGAAGAACTATTAAAACCCAGCCCTAAGGTGAGGAAAAGCAATGTGAAGGACTGATTTGGCCCAGGCTCACTCTGTGATTCCTAAATACTGCAAAAAAAAGAGAAAGTAAAAAACAACTTCTTATCCACTGAAATCATAACAAGCCACCGAAACAATGAGGTAGAGATGTGAGCATTATCCATTCTGTAAATGCTCGGACTGTATTTTGAGGCAAGCCCTTTCCATGTTATTCCACAGTCATTCCTGAAACAAAACCCAAGTGGTCCCACTGGCTCTGTCACTGTTTGACATGCCTGCTGTACCCGTCTTCCGCTCCGCTGCAAGTGTTGAGGATATGAGGGTAGGCACCTTGGGACCCCCGACAATACCCCCTCGGCAAAAAAGTCAAGTCAAAGGACTGAGTCAAGCTGAAGCAAGCACAGACACATTGAGCAAATAATTTATGGCTTTCATTTGAAATTAAGATGAAACATGAAGAACCTCCCATGTAGAGGTATCTCATTAAAGCATATGGCTTACTGCTTGTCTACAATGTTCCATCTTGGCTTGAGATACAATTTTTTGGGCTGTGCTTATACATAAATTCAAATTCTGCAGAAATATCGATCTTGAGAGGCCTCATTTGTTGCACTGTGCCATGTCAGACATAATCTTGCAGATACTCAATTCTCATCAAACTATTACAGCAACACTGCAAACGCTAAATAGCCTACCATTAGTAATTGTTTGATCTGTTCATCCTGTCATAACAAAACAGATTGGGTTATTCCCACAGCAGAATGTTTATTTACTTTCACTGTCTGGCAACAAATTTCAACCAGGCTAAAGTTTGTTTGTCAGGTCTAATTTAGCTTGTAGAAACATTGCATCCGTGCTCGCCAATGTCCTTGGTACTATCTAAAAACTGCCCCCCTCCTCCTCTTCCACTTCCCCCTCCTGTGCCAACACATCAAGTGAAGGCTGCCTGATCAACCCTAATAGGGCCTGGTAATTAGAGTCTTTGCATAGAGCCTGTCTGCACACATCCACACTAAGCAGGTTGGGGAAGGCATGCCATACACTTGACAGTGTGGAAAAAACAATGTAATGTTCGGTGTATGGACCAAATTAGCCTGGCAGCAGTAAACACAATTTACTTTAAAACAATACTGACACTAATTAGGTAACCAATGTATCATTTCAGAGTTCAAGTTTTAGCTGCTATCTCAGATAGTTACTTGGAGAGTTAACTTGATGTTTCTGGAATACAAATTAGAAAAACCTTCTTGAATTAAAGTTAAGCAAAGCTGATATGAGGGGAAATAGTGTAGTAGCCCATAGTTGATGCCTGTGGATAGTGGAAAATCGAATCGGTATTGTGAGTGAATAATGGCATTTAACAACAGGATATGATGTAATGATGATGATGATGTAACAATCCTTTGTGCCACACTCCAGAGAGAACATTTACAAAAGTCAAATTTATACCTAAAAACGATGTCCTACACTACCAATGCTCACTATCACCATCATCGTGCAGGCAGCACCCTTCACTAGCCCACCTCCTCTAGATGTTACAGGTTGCAGGGTTTGCAAGAGCATGCAAGAGCGGCCATATCATTGGGTTTATCAAGTGGGCAACTTCCCTCACTGATGTTTCATTGAGTTGGACACACAACACCTCAAGAAGTGTATTACAGCGCCCTGGAACCACCCCCCTCTATGGCACCTTTCATCAGACTCAACCCAACTTAACTTTACTTATTTACTCCCTCTGAATTATTGTGCACGTCATTATTATTATAATTGTTTCCATTCTTCTTTGCTCAGAAAAGTTGTGATTACAAATCCTATAGCCTAAACCTAATAATGCCACATATTTCTATAAATTGTTTTAATTCTTATAGAATTTAAAAGAGTAATGTGTGAATACATTTCTAAGCAGCTGTATCTCTCATAGATGTGTTGTTTTACATTAGTTAGTATCCTGCAATTATTAACCTATTTCATGCACTCAGTTGGATCAACATGGTGACACACAAGTAACAATCAGTACAGGACCCAGGACCCAACAGTTGGCCTATCGCAGTGATTTAGAATAATACAACTCAGAATATAAGTAAAAACTTACACTGTAGTCTAATATATCAGCACATTATTTCCCATTGTAGGCAGTATTACCCTCTACCTCCCCATGCTATTTCTATCCCATGGAAAACCCCCTGTTTGATAGAGAGTGCCTGAGCATGCATTATGATCTTCCTTTGAAAAGTCCAAATAACTTCATGCATTTTAAAAACACAGTCTGGGGGAGTATAACAACATCTTAAAAATAATGTTCAGTACAAATACCTAGAGCACATGACTGCTGGGTTTGCAAGGCACAGTAAGCTGGCCTCTGCTGCCATTGTGAGTGATCTGAATAGGTAACATTCTGCAAAGACAGCTGCATTCAGATCTCTTTTCCTGTGGAGCATTAATATCTTGAATTTCCATTTCTGACACAACACTCCTCTGAATATTAATGAAATACTGTTAAAGGTGGTGGCAGCAGATGTTACCTTGTCAAAATGTTCATGTAATTTGCTTGAAAATTTCTCTAAATCTGAGCCATGTGATTTAATTATAGTCAGGTAGTTATGGGTGGTTAGTGAGACATTTTTTATCTATGAAATTAGATGCTTGGTTTCAGAAAGCAGGAAATAAATACCTGTATTGACCATTGCTTGTAGGCTTTGGTTATTTCATTAGTATCAACTGGTCTTATATTCAGGTTGTCTTTGAAAATTATCCACAAACCGGTGTGTCTGTCAAATAATTTACACATTAGGGCAAATTATCTTTTTTTTTTTTTTCAATGATATGATGCCCATGATTCTGAGTTGCACAGGCTCTGTTTAGGTTGTAGAAACTTGATGTAGTTGGAATGCATGTGTCTCATTCGCTGTATCTGAATCAGCTCCCACAATTCAACAGGCAACAAAGGAAGAAAGGAAGAGGCCGTACGCTAGAAAGTATTAGCCAACATAGACAGAAAGATGTCGCCCAATTGTCTCATTTTACGTAGCAACTGGTATTCGTACGTATAAACAAATATTGAGTGTAGCCATATAACCGCTTTATGCTTTTGTCTTGACGCAGAATCCGACTACAGGGAAGGTATATGTTTTCGACAGCTAACGTTAAGTAAGCTAACGTTAGCTGATTGGCATAGCTGGCTAGGTAACAAGCTAACATTAGCCAACTAGCTAGCGAACCTTTCATGAACGCTTTGTATAAAACAAAAGCCAAACTTTGCGGGCACCTTTGGGTATCCAACCGAGTAAGTAATGCAGATACCCAACTGACAGGGTAAGAAACAACAGAATTTGCATTTTTTGTGAAATGGAGACAGACGGTCAATCTAACTTGATCACTATATATGCTAACAAACTAACTAGCTGGTTCTGGTTAGCATCTAATAAGCAGGGCAACGTTATCGAATTAATATTGACAAGATGTATTATCTTATCTGGTCACATATATCATTGTTTACTAATATTATTTTGATGAAACCGTGACGAAGTCTTTCATAATTGTGTCATCCAAAGCAAAAGCTAACAAACCCTAGTTAGCTAACTAACTTAGCTAAGCTACTTGCATGCTCTTGTGTGCGTAGGCCTTTCCAGGTCAGGACAAACCTTGCTAATGTTTCTGTTAGTTGATGGGACTACCAGTTGTGTGGTCACATTCATGAATTTAGCTATTATTAAAGTATGCATTGATAACAAGGGTTGGGATTTTGAAAAGTTCTGTGTTTTTCATAGCATCAAATGAAAGGTGGTGGAAGTGGAGCCTAGCCCATCCAAACTGAGTCACCATTTTCAGGCACATAATGGTGAGTAATCAGATTGCAGCTGGCTGATTATCAAATAGCCTCATTTTGGTGTTAAAAGTTACACATTGCCTCAAGATAGTAATTTAATCATGGTTTACCGAACTGTCAGATTTTTTGACAGCTGACGACGCAGTGATAATTGCATAAGTAATGGTTTTAATCAAATCAAACAATATTTTTCCAAATCCCCACATAATGCGATGTGCTGTTCATGATGTTTTATGTGAAATGTAGTCCATGTACTGAAATGTCAATATTCCTTATTGACCAATGCTTTATGTGGGTAATGTTCTTAGAATGCCAGTGTTGGATGTGTACAAAAAACGGTGGAAAGTTTTCTTCCTTTATCTCTTTCTTTTATCTATCTATTTATCTATATCTAAGTATTGTTTTTTTGTGCTTTTCTTTCTACAGGGTATGATGGGTCCATTATATGCATGACTAGTTTTGTGCGGCCTGATGGGAGGACACTGTGGATAGTACTTTCATCAGGATACCAGGAGAGCCATCCCATGCCCCCACTTCGGAGGGCTTGCCAGAATGAAGAAGATTAGCCTTAAGACCATCCGCAAGTCCCTCAACATAAAGGGCAAAGAGGAGGGTGACTTTGTCATGCTCCAGCAGCCCTCGCTGACCACAGACTTTTCTAAGGAGGAGTCTCTTTTTGGGGGCTGCTACACCAAAGACCTCACAGGCTGTGACCTTGGTGGCGAAGACGACAAAGGGGGCCAGAACAAGAGCCGTTCAAAAAGTGAGAGTCTCATGGGATCGCTAAAGAGGAGGCTGTCAGCCAAGCAGAAGGCTAAGGTAAAGGGTGGCTCGTCAGCCATGGGCTCTGTGGATGACGATGACACCTTCTCATCCTCTTCTGTGCCCATCAGCTTCAATGAGGTGAAAGCCCAGAGACCCCTTAGATCTGCATCCCTGCGGAGCCACCATTACAGCCCCTCACCGTGGCCCCTCCGGTCCGTCAACTCTGATGAGGCCTGCATCAAGATGGAGGTGAAGGTGAAAGCCATGGTTCACTCTCCTAGCCCAAGTCCCAACCTGAATGGTGTCCGGAAAGAATTTCACGACTTCCAGATGGAAGGGCTCTTCCAGGACCAGGCAGAATCCCTAAAGAATCTCCAGCAGCCTCAAAACGGTGAGCTGCATCTGAATATTGACGAACATGACGTGCCTGTGGTGCTGGGGTTAACGCCTCAGGACTACATCCAGTACACTATGCCTTTAGATGAGGGAATGTACCCTGAGGGGTCCCACTCCTTCTGCCTGGACAGCTCCTCTCCCATGGAGGTGGTGACTGAGGCAGACAGTGGGTCCCTTCACACAGACCAGGGCCAGGAGGAACACGACCTGGTCAGCAGCATGCCTCCAGAACTCTTCATGGAGCCCTCAGTTAATGGCCTTCTCATTGGCTCTGCTGGTGTGATGCTCCAAAGCTCTAGAGTAGAGGTCCCACCTCCCCTGTCTCCGCTGTTGCCACCCATGACGAGCAGTGGAGTGATCCCCAGGATTTTTTCGGGGTTCAGCTCAGCAGACAGTCACGTAGCTGAGAGAGTAAGACACCACCTCAACTTTGACCCTAACTCGGCTCCTGGGGTCAGCCGAGTATACGACTCAGTCCAGAGCAGCGGGCCCATGGTGGTGACCAGCCTGACAGAGGAGCTGAAGAAGCTGGCGAGGCAGGGCTGGTACTGGGGCCCCATCACCCGCTGGGAGGCAGAGGAAAAGCTGGTCAACCTGGCTGATGGCTCATTCTTGGTCAGGGACAGCTCAGATGACAGGTACCTCCTCAGTCTGAGTTTCCGGTCACAGAGCAAAACCCTCCACACCCGCATCGAACACTCCAATGGACGCTTCAGCTTCTATGAGCAGCCAGATGTGGAGGGTCACACGTCCATCGTGGATCTAATCGAACACTCCATCAAAGACTCAGAGAATGGAGCTTTTTGCTATTCCAGGTCTCGCTTACCAGGGTCTGCCACCTACCCTGTCAGACTGACCAACCCTGTGTCTCGGTTTATGCAAGTGCGCTCCCTGCAGTACCTGTGTCGCTTTGTCATTAGACAGTACACCAGGATAGACCTGATTCAGAAACTGCCTTTACCCAACAAGATGAAAGATTATCTGCAGGAGAAGCACTACTGAGGACAGAGAGAGGACAATGGTAGCAATTTGCACTTTTGGGTTCAGTTAAGAGATTTAAACGGTTTACAGACAACCATAGTTTTGAGACGATTGGTTCTGGTGGCTCTTGATTTGTGTCCAGGTGACTTTGTCGGTGTCCAGTCCTCCATTCCACTGTTCAGGGGTTTTTATTTGGGATTAGTCAGTATCATGTCGCTCTACTTCCAGAGACATAGGCCTAAAGCGGTAGAGGTATACAGCAAAACTATCTTAGTTGCACACACTAGATGCATACATGATGTATGCACTCTGATGTTGTATGGGGAACTGTAATATCCAGTGGTGCAAGTAGAGCAGGTTTTCACAATTTCACCATCTGCATTGTGTAATGTGGCCTGTAAAAACAAAATATAAAGGTTTTACATTAAATTTCACTTGGGTTGATATTGCAAATTTGAAAAGCCACTGCATTTTTAACCATAAGACAATTTTAGTGAGGGAAAAGTTGAAAGGCTTTACCTGTATTATTTTAAATGAGGTTATTCTCAACTTTTAAGCCCCCTGCAGACTGACTTATTTTGATCTGTTGCATTTTATTATACGTCAGATGTGATGGGACCAATGCAAAAATCTTTCTCAGCCTAGTCAGAATGTGCAAAATGTAGCCCTTTCTGCTGCTGTGCCATTAGTTGAATAACAAGACTGTCATGTATCAGGTGATGTTCAGCTAGTCCATGCATTTCATGGTAACATCAAGAAAATACTCATGTAGCCAAAGATGAGTTGGCATTAATTGTATCTCAGTTACATTTCTCATATAACCAACTATTTGCAAGGCTAACTCACCCGGTGGATGCAGTCCCTCTGTTATTTCTTTTGGCTCTCATGGTATGTTTCAGATGACATTTGTGCTCATGCCCATAGTTTATCCCACTGGATCTTCGGCATAGCTTGGGCTTTGTTTTTGAGTTTGACAAGTTTGTCATTACATCTGTACTGGTGTGCAAATACGGTCATTACCTGGTGGGTGCCTGTTCGTCACTCACTGGGATGGAGCTGTAACACCATCCACACTACACAATTATGGCACTAAATTTCTCTAAGCAGCCACGTTTATTTGGCTTTCCCTCACCATGTCACTCTGAGTCACCCAAATCCATGATCTGAAAAATGTGTCTTGTTGCTCAAGTTGGCCAAAATTTGCCAGTCTGTCAGAGGCTTTCAAACACTTGATCCAATAAATAGCTGTAGGGATACTGATTTCTTATGAACGATGGTTTGTTTCCTGCCGCTGGACTTGACCGGACAGACTTGACTGGCTTCTTAAGAAATACAATGTGGGTCAATGTGGGACGGCTGCATGTAGTCGTTTTATAATGTCCAAGCCTAAAGGTACTAGCTATATGGCGATGCTGGGTTTTCAGATTGTAGTGCTGTTCACAGTAATAGAGTTGATGTATAGACTTTTTTTAAATTCACATACAAATAAGTAACCTTAAGATAACATTAAAGTTAAATCTTTCTGCATTAGGAATGTTGCAAAAGCTGCACCACAGCTCAGGCCTAACAACTGTTTCACTATCGGTAATGCTTGTGTCTGCATGTAGTGAAGGCTTTAAGACTGTCAAGTAAGTGCACTGTAAACTTACTCTAAATGACGAATGATGTCATGACATGAGGGTAAAGAAAGATTTTGGCTAAATCTGTTGTTAAAGCGCAACTCTCAGAAATGGCTGCTTTTATTTTATGCACGGTTGCATTTACCATGGACAGGTGAAGTAAATTACCCTCAATTACCCTACAACTTAAAATGGACCTCTATCCAGTTGACTTAATTCTGTATGTAGGGGTGGCTCTTTCTTAGCCTCTTAATGCCAGTAATAAGCTGGACACAGATCAAAGGAATCCCAAAAATGTTGTGAGCTTAGGTAGAGGGATTTGGTAAAGTCAGGGTTAAGTCTCTTCGTCATATTTTGGAGTCATGCCAGGGCTCAGGCATGTGACAAAAGTTCCACAGCTGCATGACATCATTACTCTATTGTCATATGGGTTTCATTGACATTGAAAGCATATGATTATTGCCATTGCTTTTTCACATTGCCACCTCCCACAGAGCTATACTACCCCACATATTGTCTCTCTACTGGGCTGTTTGTGCCAGAGCAAAGGGAAGAGCACACAGTATGCTACGCAAGTGCTTTATATGGATACTTTGACAGGGAATTGTGTTTTCACATTATGTTTGAGCATCTTTTTTGACATCAGTGTCCTTAAAAGTATTTGGAAAATGTCTCTCAGACAACTTTGGTAGGTTGTTAGTGCATAGTTCTAGTTTAGTTAGCAAGATCTGTTGGTGTCTGAGGAAGTTTCATGAATCTAGCACAGCAGAAATTAGATAGGAAC
Organism: Gephyroberyx darwinii; assembly: GCA_900660455.1. NCBI lineage: Eukaryota > Metazoa > Chordata > Actinopteri > Trachichthyiformes > Trachichthyidae > Gephyroberyx > Gephyroberyx darwinii. The sequence continues at coordinate 4,846 of CABFOQ010000357.1, read as the reverse complement.
ATTGAATGGTGTTGCATGTTTAAAGACTTAGCATTTTACAGCTTTGAATTGTATAGGAATGAAGGATCTAGGTTGTGTGTTTGGCTGTGTAGAGGGATATTGTTTTTTTCAGTCACAAACATGAGCTGGACGTTCTGTGTACAAGAAATGTATTTTTGTTAGAATCTTTTTGAGTTCTTTTGTGACATTTGCTGTCTGGGGGACGAAGCTGTACAAAAGGAATGTACACTTGTGTGAGGTATCCATATCTACCCACAGACTAGTTGCAGAAAGCATGCAAAACCATATAAACTACATTGACACTTTTTTGCACTTGAATATTCTTCATTGAAATGGTTGGATCCTCTCTTCTCCCTAGAGTTGTCTCTCAGATGGCGGTGTTACAAAAGTCACACCAGTCCAACTCGGACCTGAGTGCACATTTGTCATTATGTGTTCATGTAACTGTTGAAATTAAATTGAGATCCTTATTGTTTTCATAGTATCTGGGATTTAAAGGGTAAGGCACCAGCATCATATCATATGACCTCTGTTAATGTTCCTGGGCTGTCAAGGAATGGGATCATGGCAAGAATGTGGATGTAAAATTGAGGCAATTTTCCTTTTTCCTTTTGTGTGTTTTCTTTTTATGTTTTTAAATGTGAAAGTAAAATGTTTGTCTTTTTAATACAATGTACTTTTAATTGTATTTCCAATTTGTTGTCAGATTCTGACAAGCAGGAACCAACTTGATCTATACAAGCTATGGTGTTGCTGCTGTGATTCTCTAAATACTTCTGTAGCCTGGGGATAATTCAGTTCATTATCATTGAGCATTATTGCCTTCAATGTTTGAATCTAGAGGTTGATGCTTGTTCAAACTGCTGAAGCATTTTGGATTTGTAACAGTTGATTAGCACTTAACAAGCTCCAACATTTTTATCCATCTCTGCAAATGAAGGTGATTGTTTACAACAATGTTTGATAAATACCCCCAACACACACACACACCTTTTTTTTTTCCTGTTTCTTTGTTTTGTTTTTTGTTGACCCTCTCACGTGAACATCTTGGTACAATTTCAAAACTCTAATTTCATTTTCATGTGTTATACACATTTGTGCTGCTTATGGATATGATTGCCTTTCATGTATTTAACAATGGGAAATAGAATGTCACCATGTAGATGTATGTACACGTAATGACTTTGGTTATCATCTTGGGAGAGCAAAGCAGATCTGCAATTTGTAAACAACACTAGTCAGTTAAAAGATCATTAGTAGCTATTAGTAAATCCTCTGTAGAATAACAGTCCACTCCAGTTTACATTTGTTGTCAACTGTCAATTTTCCAAAGTAGATTTTGTCTTTTTGTATTTCTTTTTCTTTTGGAAAAAAAATCAACAATGATTTATTGCACATTTTGGATACAGTTCAAGAAGTTTTTTGTATCTGCCGATTATAAATTATAAATAAAAAAAAACTATATTCTGAAAAAGTTCCTTTAGCAGTTTCCAGAATTTGACAGATTTTGTGCATATCACCATATGGCCTGACACTCAAAAGGCAAGATTTTGAAAGAGGCATTGTTAACCTTGTCACCCACAAGTTAGACTGTCAGCAGGGTTGCACAGGGAGACCATCCTTCAACCAGTGGACCTGGGTTCAAGCAGTGTGTCAGCAACCATCCTCCCTGCTGAAATGTCCTTGAGTAAGATGCGTCCCTGCCGCTCTGACCTCCCTGTAGACGGGGCAAGCGAAGAAAGAATTACCCTACAGGGATCGATGAAGTATCACATTAATTTGACCTTTTAGCAATGGGTTGTGCTTTTATTGTTAAACTCCAATGAGCCATCACAGCATGGAGCCACTGACACGCTAGAGTTGCATCGTACTTACAGTTGTAAGGAGTTTCAACAGTGGGTTGGAAGAGGCAGATTATCCCAGTGCTCTGCTTCCTGGCTTTACAGAGACAACTCTACAACTCCAGCAGAGCCTCTAGGGAGAGATAAGCATCACTGTTACTTTCCTCTGCTTTTACTTCAATTTAAAACTACTATTGAGAAACACCGAGTGAGTTTTTTTTTGTGTTGTGGAGGAGGGGAAAAGGAGAAGAGGGTGGGGTAATGGTGTCAGGTTTGGACTTGGATGTGCTGGAGCGTGGTCTGCATGATGATGAGGAGGTAGGCCTTGTTAACCGCTGTGTCTGACAGGCCTCTCCAGGCATCTGAAGTGAAAATACACAACTGTTTACTCTCTCCGCCCAACTCAGGATGATTTATTCATGGCACGCTGGTGGTCGCATGTCATATGGAGATGCCTCCATCATGAAAGGACTCATCTCTCCCTTCCACTTTTTTTTTTCTTTCTTCTTAAAAATTCTGCAGCTTTTCAAAATGTTTATTTTCAAATTTTAGTGGGGCAAGGTTTTATTTTTTTTCTCGCTGTTTAACTTGTCATGGTGTGACACGCCATCTCAGTGGTTTTGAATTTGTCTGCAAACAACATTGTGATATTCACCCTGTTCACTCCACCAACTCTGAATGCTCTTACCCGGGGATGTCGCCATACTTACCCACAGTGCTTCATATGGCTTTGAAGGGAAACTGTCACTTGAGAGCACATCAAATCTGTTGCTGTTTCAGCAAACATTAAGAACCATACTGCAAGTGAAAAAAAAACAGCTGAACAGAATTTCAGCACAACACTTTGTCCCCCCAATTTAAATCTAGTTATCAACACCATGGGCATGAAATACGATATTCAAGGATGGGCCTGGTATATTTGGGGCCCTAGGCAAGAGTTTGGGCTGGAGCCCCCCCCCCTCTCAATGCCATACCAGCATAATTCAATTCAATATCAGTGCTTGGGTTCACAATTCAACTTGTTTGTATGAAAAGGGCATCAGAAATGGCATAGGGATTTAGGAGACTGTCTATCAACCAGAAGGCCTGGGTTCAAACCCTTGCAACTGCATCTGTCCTGCTGAAGTGTCCTTGAGCAATACACTAGCACTAACAACACTTCCATAGCTGACCATTTGCTTTGACCTCACTGGACAAATTTCTCCTCCGTGGATAAATAGGTTATCCCAAAAAAATGGAGTAACAGTTTCAGCTTTTGTTGCTTGAAAAATTGTAGGAGGAACAATAGGAGTTATTTTTAGATTCTCAGAGAACTTGATCTTCAAACACAACAACAAAACCCCCAACATTTTGGTACCATGTTGTACTGGTGGTATCATTCCTGTAGTAATACCTTGTGTCTGGGAGTCATCTCACAGCTATACATTTGATCTGTGACCTGCTGGTTTAAGTGAAATTTAGGCTAGGGAATTGGAGGATGATCACTTCAAAGACCTCCTCTGCCTACTGCATTGCATCTGTTATGTGGGCTCAAATGAAAAATCAGAGGCTTATTTTCCACTATCCACACTGTCAGTTTTATGTTGTATGAATTTATGTTACTTTTAAAGAACAACATGGTTTGGCCTCTAGCTACATTGCAGACCTTTTAACTCCCTATGAGCCAGAGTGCACCCTCAGATCCTCAGGCAGAGCCCTCCTGTCTGTTCTACAGTCAAGACCAAAGGGGCCAGGCATTCTCCGTTAGGACCCCTATACTGTGGAACAACCTGCCTGAGGAGCTTAGGATAGATAAATCAATTCAGTCTTTGAGATATCTTTTTTAACCCCATTTCTTTCCATTCATTATTTACTATTTAGTAATTTATTAGTTTTTTAGTAATCTTGTTAAAGTCCAAAAGTCCAAAAAGACAGTGTTTGCAATTCTTTCAGTGCATAATATCTACACAAAAGTGCTCATTTGTGAGCAAATTTCTCCTCAGTGTGGTTCTTAGTTGGAAACTGTTTACTCTGGAGAATCCATCCATCACATGTCTGCTGTCTCAGATTGATGATCCAGCCCTACCATCTGGTGCACTGCATGGCGCACCCATTTGTCACCTACAAACAGGGATGATGAAGACAGCTTGAATTAGCCGGCAAACATATATATCGCTTTAAATTGTCATGCCAGGAAAACATCGGTGGGTCTAGCTGGTAATGATAAAGCCGGGGTTACCTGCTGGCAACAGATGTCTTTCAGCCCAGAGTGAAAGGTTCAGCTCTATTAATGCTTGTGATCTCATGCCAGCAATACCACACACCACTGAGGCCCTCTCCTTCCCCATCTATCATGGATTAGGTGTCTCTGAACCTCAATTAGCCCTGTTAGAGAAGGGACTGCCTTCATCATTCTGAAGTCCCCACTGATACCCAAGCTCATCATGATATTCATTGTGATCATTCTTCACAGTTTCCTATGTATGCGTGGAGTGTATGTTTGTTGATGTTCAGCTTGGTTGCTACTACTTTGTGTATCTCACACTGTTCTGTTGTATACCTCCAGATCAAAACGTGTTTTATCATGGTCCTCATCCAAAAGCAATTCTAATATCTATCCCGCACTATGCAGAGGCATGATAGAGTTTGGGAAACAAAGTGGTCCTAACTGTGAACATGGTGCTATCGGCCATATATCCTCTAGCTCTGGAAAGAGCCAGTCGAGATTCCAGATAGGTGAGCATTGTTAATGACCAGGGGATGGCCATGCCAGATGGCACCAGCTCCAAGGTCTCAGGAAACAAGAAACTGGCCAGTGTGCTTTTGATCAATTATCTGTATCTTCTGTCAAGTAAATCATTCATGCTTCACATTGTGTATGATTCAAATGTGATTTTCTTTTTAGCTGTTGTTGGACAGCAAGAGGAGTGTAAATTAGCTACCTGAGCTACCTATAAACTTCCTTTCAGAAAGACTCCTTTTTAATTACAAATACCCACAAACACACACAGGCTTTGAGCATGCAA
>CABFOQ010000355.1:19840-33339 GCA_900660455.1 Gephyroberyx darwinii | reverse complement strand
CCCACAATGCTTTGCAGTAGGTCAATATGCACTTTGATACAGTGGAAAGTGTCGAGTGAATGAAACATCACAGAGTCTCTAATGATTTAATATGATTTAAGAGAGCGGCTGAAATGTCTTTAGTTTATTAGCACATAAACATTGGTGTGTGTGTGTGTGTGTGTGTGTGTGCATGATTGTGTGTGATTTGGTTGTGTGTGATTTGGTTCTCTGGAATGAAATGGGGAGCAATAGCTTGTACTAATTGCTGCCTTTGTGTTGTAGAGTGTCCTTTTCTCTGCTGCTTTCAATCAGGCTAATGTAGATGCCCTTTAAATACCCTTTAGAGTCAGTCTTCAAATTCAGACTGGCTTACCCCAATTTTACAATAATATCCAGTTTTTTCCGTCACTCTATAATTAGGATGGTTAACATTTAGAACAATGAATAACACACATTATGGAGATTTTTTTTTCTTTTCCAGAAGTGCTTCTATTCTGATTACATTCATTTTGACATAAATAAAAACGTGTTTTTTGTGTCCGGTGTGTGTATGTGTGTTTGGGTGGGTGGGTGACACTGTCTCATTGTATAGAAATGGGAGGAGAACTTTCATTTACCATGGACATGACTTAAACATGAAAATAGCACGAACTAAATCTGTGCCTTTTGAACTACTATAGCTGGAAATGAAAAAAGGGGAGCGTAGACCTAGTAAGACTAGGTGTCCCTGATGGCTGCGACAGGTTTTTTCTTATTCTTATAGCAGACATAGTTTACCACTTAGGTAGTGGTAAATGCTACACAGACCACTTGAAATCAATGGGAGAGAAATAAGAAAAAAGACAAAAACTTTGATATTGCATCATTATTGTAATTTACTTTATTGTATTCATGCAGACACAAATGCACAAATTACATCAAAAGTCTGCATTTTCAAATGACTATACACAAACATACATGTACTTTTAATTTATTTATGCTCATTTAAATATTATTAAAGCAAATGTCTGTTTAAATATTGCATCAGTTGAGCATGAAACATTTTTGTTTTTCTGAAAGTAGTTGTGAAAATGAAGCAGCTTAAAATTAACTTTGTGTCACAACTAACAATATGCTTTGACCAAGTATTGCAACATAAATGAAAGAATATACAGTTACTTAAGACAAATATAATCATTGACTTTGTCTTCCTTAACTTGTCATCGTCAACATTTTTAATATTAAGATTGACAATATTGTCATAACCTGGCTCAGAGGCCATGACAAAAACGGGAAAAGACACAGAAGCTATACACTAAGACCTTCCCATGGATGTGCACTTCTCACTATTCGGCGTTTTGAGTCCAAAATCGGTTACCTACGTGATTTGTGTCGATCCACTGAGCAGAGATCGAAAATACAAGATTTAATTTCAGATGACATGACATGAACATGACAATGCACATTTGAAATTGTGGGTCTGAAGGCAACTTGACAGTTTCATCAGCACTACCAGTTTTTGCCCTGGGGGATTGACGACGACAGAGAGTGAGGTAAGAAATGTCTTCACTCCACTAACGTTTGGAAAATTAGGAAATGTCATTGTATCACGGTAGCTCAGTCAGTTTGTTTTTATCTTTGCAAAGATGGATGGTGCATGGAAATGTATATCATTTCATCATCTCTCTTGTTGCCAGGTGATGCACCTCAAGGAAGTGTGTCAGTACATGCACATCCATATCCCTGCACACACATTACAAGGTACAAGCAAGAGTTTTTGCACAAAGACCTCAACAGAAAAGGTAACGTTCTCGTTAGCATTGAGTTTAAGTACATTGTGGTTACAGATGATGAGCAAAAATCTTACCTTAGTAACTCTTATTTCACAGGCAATCACACAGCAAAAGAAGGAGAAAGGTGACCACAACTGAGCTGCCATGGTTTTCCAGGTGGGTATTCTGTTCTTGTGACTGTTTGCTACATTTGTAGATCCAATAGATATTGCATGTTGCATTTCACAACATAGAAGATTGAGGTCCATGCCCTTTAAGATAAGGAGAGCCCTCAATAGCTTTAAGCCTACTTCTGTTACACATTTAGAGCACCTCAAGAACATCTTTGTTATCAGATGACCTCTTGTTTAATTTTTATTAACATATATATTATTTGACTTTTATCATCAATTTTTAATATTTTATTTTGAATTAATTTAAAATATAAATATTATTTTTTCAAAGCTTAAAGTTAATGCCTGTTTTATGTACTGTCTGTGTCTTGCTGGCTACTACAATTGAAGTTTCTCCTGAGAAAAATGAAGTTGTTCTACACTAACATATTTGTTTAACTTTTACAGGGGAGCTAGACATTGGTGCACAAGCTCCATGACAAGCAGCTTGAGATGTTCATGGCTTGCTTCAACAAAGCTGAACACTAATATGTTAAGCTATAACGGAGATGGTCATCCAAAACAAGTTGCTTCCTGCCAGGGAGATCTATGTGGGGTGAGAAGTAGATGCATTCAGGACCAGGAATCCCAGACATGCTGTTAGTACCATAAAATTACATTTAATAATTGTTTTTTATAACCGTGTAATTGTTTCAAAAAATGTCGTAATTTTTAGCCTTGTGCTTTTATGTATTTCAGCTGCTGCAGACCGAAAGAGATCAGACTAAGGCATATATCACCACTGGCCTTTACATGCAGCAGAGGTTGCCGCTACAGAGTCCAACCCTGCAGTCACTGTCTCCTCAGGGGCCACTCACAGGCTGGGATCCAGCTGAGGAAGCTGACCACCAAGCTACAACACCTCACGCCAGCAGAGAGTGATGTTCACTGTGAGATCATCAGATACCACGTGGATCCATGCTTGGCCAGTTTCAGAGAGGGGGAAGACATAGTAGTGGACCCATGTGATTGAGTCATTAACGTAGCCCTCAGCCAAGTTGTGAAAGGCGCACTCTCCATCTTCCGTGGTCCTCCGGTAGAATCATCATTCTATGGGTGATCGTCAATGCCAAGAGCACCAACATGAGCATGTCCACATTCAATGCAATCCAGACCATGATTTACACCCTCCAGTCCAGGAACAAAACCACAGTGGAGATGTTCAGAAGGGATGATGTAGTGCCGTTGCGGCCAATACCACATCCCTGCAACTCACCCCAGCCCAGCCCCTGTTCTATCCCCAGCCTTCTACTCTCCCCTTCCCAGCTCTCTGTTATTCATCAAGTGTTTTGTGAATATTAATCCTGTATATATTTTGCTTAATATGAATGCAGCATTTGATTGAATACATGTTTTTGTACCCACTTTTGTTCAATCTCGTAATTGTTATCAAGGAAAGGATTCACGCAAAGAAGCTAGATAAACTAACAACATATGTAGATGAAAGTGCCGCTCAACTGTATAATAGTTCATATCATACATATCTAATTTGTGAATTGAACCACAGTAAGTGTCCCTCTGCAAGGCTCCCTTTACGTTTTCTGCTAAATTGCCTTTATTCTAAGGTAGGAATTTCCTAAAAAAGTCTTAAAAGTCACTAGAAAGGAGCGTTTAAAAGGTTATTTTCAATAAATTTATTTCTGGGGGGATATGGCCCCAATCAATCAGTGAGTCAATTTTGGTTGGCAGAAACAGCTAAAAGCACACACTAGCGCAATAACTAGCGCAATATTCTTCTGTATTTTTTGTCCACGCATACGATTTTATGCATACGTTGGAAAAATTTTACATCTGCATCATGTGAACTTCGCCGCAACCACAATGCAATGCAATGCCGCAAGGCATATGTTGCATTCCATTGGAAATAAATGAACATCCGGTGCACTGCAACACAATATCGCAATCAGTGTGATTGGGGTGGCTGTGGCTCAGGGGTAGAGCAGGTTGTCCACTGATCACAAGGTTGGCAGTTCGATCCCCAGCTCCTCCTGTCCACATGTCGAAGTGTTCTTGGGCAAGAACCCCAAATTGCTCCCGATGGTCAGGCCAGCACCTTGCATGGTAGCTCACTGCCATCGGTGTGTGAATGGGTGAATGAGGGGCATATACTGTAAAGCTCTTTGGATAAAAGCGCTATATAAATGCAGTCCATTTACCATTTATGATTGGGGCATTAGCCTTGAGCTGAATTTGACATGGTGGCCGGCACTGGTATTGCATCCTAAAATACTCATGCGGCCCAAAAAGCATTTTCCCCATAGAGAGCCATTGAAAAAGACACTGCTCTAAAACTGTTAAGAAGATAACTTCAATGTCACACAAGTCCAAAAACCACTCTTTGAATTATTAAGTTAGCTCTGCCTTGGGAACAAGCTGGCGTCCAAACGAGTACAAGATGCAATGACATGGCATCCGCTTTGGCTCCCTATTAAACCATTTTGGAGGAACATTGAGGGAAAACAACACTCTGATGTCAGTGCTGTGTGGCTTCAGTCAAGCTTGGCAGAAATGCAAAAAAAAACATTATAAGACTATGGGGGAAACTGAATGAGTTTTTTTTTCCTTCACAGGAGGTACAGACACCATAACATTTTCACAGTCCACAGTCCAATATTTTTTGGCCTATGTGCTGGGTGAGCAACTTCTGTTGATTTTTTCATAGTTCATATCTTCTTTAAATCCCCCTTGAGTGTTTCAAAATGCAAAATGTTAAACCTGAACATGTTATACCTGGGGGAATTATATATCTACTCAAGGCTCAATGCAAGAGGACCATGTGTTGATAAATGGAAGAAAGTGACGAAAAGTGAAAAGTGACTTTTTTACTTTCAGCACGTGTCACTTAATTGGTCAGCTGTAGAATAAAATGTAAACTTTACATTTTTTTCCCATTTGTGAGTGTGAGCTTCCCTTGCATCTAGACCAACTTCAGCATGATGAAACATGCATGCACACCAATACATTTAGAAACCATTTATGTTATTGCATGTGAAAGCCCATCAACATGGTATTTGAACAGGGAAGGTGGAGGAGAACAGTTGTGCTCCCACCCAAATGTATGGAGAGGCTCAGTGGGGGACTGCAGTTCATGGAATTATACCACAGTAGATGTCCCCGAGAGGTCCAGTCAGATCATTACAGAGCCATGCAATAATGGACCTTTCCCCTTTGAAAAGATGTGCGCTTAACATCGGCTTTTTTGAACAAGGCTTTATCGGCGTAGTGAAAGGTACATATGAATAATACGTTTGTTTTATGGCTTACAGTGGCCTGTTCATGCTTTGAATGGGCACATATAAAACCCACGTTCACTGGTAAGGCATAAACTCTGACACACCAGACATTTTCTTTGTTGGAGTTAATTTACCCGTATGGAGTTAGAGAGAGCTTTTGTTCGATTTGTATGCATCAAAAGAAGACGTGAATTTAGTTTTTCAGGTACATTAAAATATTCAGTGGTTGTGGTTTATGTGCCCGGGGCTTGTTTTGATCGGAGAATAACTTCACATCCGACAGAAAGATGTGTGATTATTTGGTCCTCATGAGATGCCCGCTGTAAAATGACAATATGTTGTCGAAGTACACCGCGAGTCAATTTATTTTTCCTTTAACATGTCTGGCATAAGAAATTCAACACAATCCTTGTTTGTGGTGCAAATGTTTATATGTGTATGTATATTTGTGTGTATGTGTGTGGATTCTATCTAAGTATCAGTATACTACCACTTCATAATAATGTGTAGGTTAGCAGAGGACACTGTCAAGTTTGTCTTGCAATTCCCCAGCTAATCCATTTGGATAGTTGCCCTAATTCCAAATATACTATATTTGTTATTTATATGTATGAATAAAAAATGCAATTCATTTGTCTTTGAAGTTTTTGGCATCAAAATGGTCAAACTCAAAGATATTGGATATCAGGACAAAATATTGCCGATCGGCATCAGTATCAGCCTTCAACAACCTACAACGGTCAAATCCTATCTGATCCTAACCATCAATACAAAGAACAACCCCTGACCAGTGAGGGACAGTGAGGCTGGTGAGGCTACACATGTTTTCATGCTGTATTTTGAAAAAAATATTGTATTTCCACGGCTGTTTTTTCCACCAGACTGTATGCATTTAGTCAATCATTGTAATTAATTAATTCAAGCTGTGGCTAAGAGGATGTACTGCAGGCCTGTTCTCATTAACTTCAATAGTTAAGCTCAAGCAGTAATTCTCAGAGGCCACTGCAACACACAACTCTGAACAGGTTGCAGCATTTGCACTCCAGAGAGCAAATCAATAGCACTTTCACTGTTATTGGCCAGTTGTAAATACATCCTGGCAATTGTGGTGGTACCAAATATTTTGTACATTCCAGTTCATTAAATGCTCTCTATTTTATCCCATTAACTTCTGTCTATCGCCAGCTTTTAAAAGACACCCTGCTGTTTTTACTGGTGTTAACTACGGGAGTAGTGCTTGGTAATGCAGAGGACTAGTGGGTAATGATATCACATAATGTGCTGTCCATGTTGATCGTGCATAGGGACGATACGTATCGAAGTCCAGACCTTTGATTCAGGATGATTCAGCGGCTTGTGTGAAGCAGCAGAGATACTTCGTAACACATCCTTCAGTGGCCCAATTCAAATAAAATATCTTGCTGTTGTGTGGAGGTGGCTGTGGATTTCAGATTAAGGAGGAAGTGGGGATATAGAGTGTTGTTTTCTCTCCATGTTCCTCCAAAAATGGTTTAATAGGGAGCCAAAGTGGGAGACCGCCCACCGGTTTATTGGCTTTCCATACACAGGGGGACATGTCTTACAACTAAACGAGGCAATAGATTTAGTTGAAAATCACCTCTGTTATATAAGCATAAGATACACATTTCTATCATTTAAAAAAAAAAATGCATTCAAAGGTGTGTACTTATAAGGTAGTCAATAAATAAATGTCACCTCATTAATTTATGCTTTGTCTCACCAGACAGCATTGAAGATTATATCCAGACCGCGTCCTCCAACGTGGAATTGGCCAATCAGGAGCTCGCAAAGGCCAACCATCACCAGGTAACGCTGACCTACATGCACACCGAGCCAGTGCGGGTATTGTGAAACATTCAGTATTCACTGTGTTCTGCTTTCATTTTGTGTACTTGATTTAGCTTCCACATGGCTAATGCAGTCGCAACGAGCTTAGCTTGATCAGCCAGGCAAACAGGGACTTTGCTAACTAGATTACACTGCTTTATCACATGCCCCACTAGGATAATAACGAATATGATGCAATTTCATGTCATACTTTACTAGCTTTTGCCTTCAGCTAAATTAATTGTACTGAGGGAAAGAAAACATAAAATGCTTGCCTAGAGTCTTCTAAAACACAAAACCACATATATAATTCCAATTTGTTACTGCAACTGAGATAATGGTTTAAAAATTTGCAATTTTATCCTACACATTTATTGACTTGGAGAGGGAAATGCACGCAATAGGCAACAGGCTGCAACAGGCTGCAAACAGAAATTAAGTTGTTTTTTTCTGGGTGGTTTTGTTGGGGGTGGCTAGAATTTCCACTTCATAGCACATAGCGGAGAGACATTTTATGAGACGCCCAAGGGTTCTGCTTTCAGTCTTTCTCTGCAAGTAAATATATGTCTCTTCTGCCATTCTGTCAGTGATTATCTCAGTAGGCCAGTTTGGCTTTGTGCTGTGTAGCCCCCCTGGCTATGGTAAATAATATATTGACTTAAGTGTCATCAGGTAAATAAAGGATATACCTTTCTTTTACATGGGCAGGATGGCTTCAGAGACGCATCGGCGTGCACTACCTGCAACTGTGTTTCATGCATCTTTATCCTGACATTGTAGACTAGTAGCGATGGCCACCCATTTAATAAACACTCAGCAGAGGGACAATATGCACAGCAAGCATTTGACAAGGCACAGTAGAAATTCATATTAAAACAACTTTTGGAAACTGTTATAGGGAAGATGTTTAAGTTCCGGTTTCACCAAACGATGCATTTAGCAGATATGGATCAACTTTTATTTTGGTGATGTCTTACATGGGGTTTCCAGCGTTGGGACAGGCCCGTCCTATCAACATCTGTTCAACGTCTAAAGGTTTCTCTGCCTGTCCTTACATGCTGCTGCGGCACAAGTGGGCGAGCAAAGTGAGCAAATGAGCGAGTGGCAACAGCTTTCCCATTAATTGTCATTTCATTATCTCAAGGAGAGCTGAGCCGTGACCAAGCTCACGCTGAGCAATTTAGCTCTCTGCCAATCCAGACGGGCCGCCCTCCTCGAGGAGAGGCAGAGCAGCTGAATGGAAGAAAAATAACAGAGAGAGGAGAGAAAGACAGGCACGAGAGTCGTGATGAGCATCTAGAGGGACAAGGACAGTCCCACGGTGACATGTAGACCTGATTAATGATCGATTTACACTTTAATGATCAGTTTATTGATTAATAATCAGTTCACGTTGAATGTGATTTCAGCCCTGTGACTCCCTACTCGATCAGCTGCCTTCATGTCTTCTAACGGAGAATACGGCAACATTAGAAAACCTATTACATGCATAATCAAACATACATGTGATTTTGTTGTCTTACCTTCATCAAAGGAGCTAGCTACAATATATACAATATAGCATCTTGCATCACTGTATGGCAGCAGCCCATGCACACTAATACATGCGTGTGATGCCGCTGACACTCATTTACATGTGGAGAGGATTATGGGAGATTAAAATACAGCTGAAATGCGAAGATTTAAAGTTGAGGTTTTACTTTGTTTCATTAATTATATACTGCTCAATAAAGAGCAAACTCGATTTGGACAAATGACTGCGTGGTAGTTTGCTAGCATCCAGCTATAGAGGAGTAAAGTGTCAGGGTGACATCTCTTGGAAGCACTCATGAGTTTAACTTCTTGAACGCCCACGAAAAACGAACGGCAGCAGATATTCACTTGGTGTCACGTCACGTCAGCAAGTAGGAGGTATCAGAGCCTACAAAAAATACCTCCCACATCCCCACATGTCCTAATTGTATTTAGATGCTGATGGCAGCTCATATTTACTGTAAACTGTAAATTTACTGAATGTGACATTGAAGTTTATGGCACCGTGGTATGGAGAGAGCTTTAAATAAAGAGATTGAGCGGTTTGGAGTGGGGATCATGCACTAGAGTTAGATTCAGACATGTCTTTGTTGCCGGTCTGCATGCGCCGGTGCACATCTCCACCGATGGTCAATTAAGAGCGGATGTCATTTTCCTCCAGTGGAAACCGCCATGTCTGCTCGCTTTACACAGAAAATAAATTGAATCTATAATCCATTATCTAGAGGCAGATTACTCTCCTCACTCCGAGCTTCTCAAGTTACACCGATGTTTTATCACCTAATCCGTGTGCAGTGGAGCAAGATGAACTCTGATTGTTGATTGCTGTGCAAAGATGGTCTGTAATTACTAATAAAACATAGATGTTCTAACACTTCGGCAAACAAGAGCGGCGGCTTCAAGCGTTTCACACATGATAAAAAAAAAACCTGCAAAATAATTGAGAAGTAGTTGAGACTTAAAAGTCCCATCCTCACCGTTGAAAATGTATCTTATGAGCGACTACATCATTCTTAAAAATAAAATCTGGCTAAATTGAAGATAATATAGAGCTGAGGCGACTGCAACTGTGGAATAAAAAGAGAGAAGACAAAAAGAGAGATCATTTATAGATGAATGAGTAGAGGGATGTATACAGATTGACAAATAAGATAAGATAATGAAAAAGAATAACCTAATCAGCTCTGACTGATAACTGCACTGGGACTGGCAGTGGCTAACTCTGACAGAGTGGAGGCAAACTGGTTTCCTGTCCGATCGCTCATTCCGCGGCTACTGCAGCATCCCTCTGGTGTCTTTACGCTGCTTTGCGGGATATGGGCTGGAAATAACAGTGGTTATTGTGTGTGGTGCACTACCTTTTTTGATGAATGATCTGTGTAATCATTTCATTGGTATCACTCTCTCTCTCTTTAAAAAAATCATGCAGGTGCATGTTCATTGACTCTGGTCAGGGTTCAATTTATGGGGCAGTCAAAGGGCAGCTGAGCTCCCCTGAGAGCAATAAGAGTAAAGCGATTGGGAGTGTCTTGAAACTGAGGAGTTTTCTAATGGGGCAATAAAAATCTTTAAAATAAATTACCCCATTAAAGTAATAACCCACAACATTTTCATAGAAATAAATGTCCATGTTGCTACTCTCTATTGCCGATTGACATTGACGCAATAGTGATGCAACCTATAGTCAGTTCGTGCAAGCTTTTACATTTTCTGTTCTGAACAGCTGGGAAAAATCCTCTGGGGCACAGGAAATGATGCGTTTAATGTTTCCGGTTTGTTTGGAATCAAAAGAACTGGGTAGTTAGCATGAGCAGCGGTAGCCACCGTGACTGAACAGACAAAGAAAAGAGCGCCACCTACAGAAAACTCAAACAGAAAAAGACATCACAGTACTGGACATATTGTTTGATTGACAGGTAATCTCTGGGAAGTGCAGTGCAGAAACACCACAGCAACGAGCACTGGACAAAACAAAAAAAAGAAGAATCTCGCAGATTACTATTTTATGCATGTGGTTGTGTTTGGCAATCGGTGAGTGTCACGTAGAAGGGTTATTTTCTGTACATCTCAAGAGTGTTGCAATATGTGCATCAACCCCTGATTACTGATACTACTTCTACAACCCTCCCGTCCAACAGCCAATTCATAATTTGAACCCTGACTTCGGTGCTGGCACATTTCAAAGTCGACCGCCTTTGGAAACCCATTTGAAAGTCACACCAGAATGACTCTCTGCAAGGCCAGTGGGGCCAACGGTACAAAAGCCTGGTTCCACCCACATGTGATGTGAAAGACACTATAAAGCCTCCTATATCAAATCCAGTGTAATTGTACACACCGCGCTCCTGCTCTCTTGGGTTAGCGCACCTTAATCGCTCAAGGTTAAACCTCAATAGCACTAAAAGAGATACCTTTGTGGGTAAAGAGTCAAAGAAACCGCTTTTATCGTAGTATTTCAGACGGCGGATGAATGACTCCGTCGTTGTAAAGTGCTTTATTGTGTGTCTCTCTAGACGAGATCTGCAGCCGCTGGTCAGAGGCCACAGTAGTTGTATGTGTGACTTTCCACAAGCTTTTGATTTTGTTTTCAATAAGGTTGAAACGATATGGGTTTTTGAAGGCAGATACAAATATTAATATTTTTAGAGTGAATATATAGAGTGAATATTCAATAACTCAAACTCAGAATACTCAGAGAACCCCCCCCTCCCCCAATTGTATTCTTGTCAGGGTGGAAATGCCTCTGAAACAGCATTTAGACCATCATGGGACACTAAAATTCTCCACTGAAAACCAGACCAATGAAATACTTTTAGGGTTAGCGGTCCTGATCTAACCCTAGTGTTCACAGCGTTCTCCTAGCACTGTAAAGTCGGCGACACTGTTTTTTTGCCAGTGTTCACAATGGCTGTCACAGGGCTTCCTCCCAGGGTGCCAGGATCGGCTGTGAAGTCTGTGTTTATTTGCCGCTCTTCTTAAATATCATAATCAGGGTGACTGCATGGGACTCTGAATTTTATGTAAATTGCATATAAGCCGATTACAAGCCAGGCAATTCCGCAGTAAACATTATTTATTTTATGGACTTCCAATTTTCCCGACCAGATGCGATAAAGGGAGAATAATACGATGTCCTTAATCATCGCTTTGCATTATTGTAGTGTTATGAAGACATTTCTCATGTCACACAAGGTAAATAACTTTGCCCCCCCCCCCTCCGTAACACACTTTCAGTTTCCCTTCTGTATAAGAGGGATGGAGATGAGATGAGATGGATGGTCGGTTTGTATGGAAGTCCTATTAGCTTTAGACATTACATTGCAGTCTTTCTATGTAGGAAAAGGTGTCTTTAAATAGGAAATACCCCTGCATGTTCTCAGGTATACCGAGAGAGGAAAGGTGATAAAGCCTTTCGCTTTCTCCTCCTCTCCATTTCCTCTTCATTCAAACTCCTCTTTCCTCCTTGTCCTTGGCCAGCGCTGCAAACCTTTATACTGGCAAGAGCGATTTCTTTAACAATGACATCAACTGATTGGTGCAGAGAGAGAGAGAGATGATGCACAAGACAAAGAGACAGAGAGAGTCCTAAAGCTGCACAAAAAAAGATTTGTATGTGGAAATCGAGCCATCTCATCAGTCTAAATCACAAAGTGGGGCTGCAGCAGGGAAGAGCATCCCCATCCCCGCTAACTGAGATGCTGTAGATTCGCCTTGTTTGCCCAAATGAAATTCTGATGTCGGGGTATGGACACTCCTCCACACAAATCGAAACTTCAGAATGAAATCCAAAAATGACCGCGCTGTGTGCAGTTCACTGATGTCGCCTTACAGGATTTCCGGGCATTGAAGTCCTCAAAATGTTAAAAGTTACTTCTCGCGGCCACACGGGGCCGCCAACGTGCGTTTCACTCGTGTAGCTTTAAAATACAGCTAATGGTATTTGCATGAGAAGAAGCAGGGGGGGAAATCCAGACAGACAGAGAAAACTGAAAAAAATGGTAATGTATAGATTCAGATTAGTTGACTTACAGCAGAAAGATGGGGCCAGACTGAAAAATGCTGTTTGCTGATATATGGGACTGATAAATACCACGCTGGTTGTCCTGAGTATCAGTGGAACGTTTCACAGCCCCATTGTCTAAATGCTGTTTCAGAGGCTTTTACACCCTGACAAAAATACAATTCTGGCAGAAACACTGCACGCTTGTAATTTGTCGCACTGTTTTGCCATCGATATCGGCAGCTTCAATCCAAAATGATCAGCATCAACCTTTCGAAAAACCCCTGTATCGATCAGCTCGTAGCTCGGACGTGAACTTCTGTCCTCATATCAGACGCGATGAGTGAATAAGGGAGATCCTATCCTCTCCCTGAGGGGATGCAGCACCCATAGGCCCCCGAAGTGCTGGCACTAAGGACACATTCTCTGGCAGATTAAGTCACTGGTGATAAGGGCACCCCTCCCTTCTCCTCTCTGTCTCTCTCTCGCTCTCTCTCTCTCTCTCTCTCAGAGCCTCCTGTCCCACCTCTCAGCCTTCCCCCGCAATCTGGAAAATTCCAGTTGAAAAATACTGCAACATTTCCTTTGTTATACTAAGCCCTTTTTTGTTCCCTCTCTGCCTTATTTATTTTCCTGTTCTCCCTAAATAATGGCAGTGCTGGGATGAGAAAGAAATAGAAAGAGAAAGGGAGAGAGAGAGAGAGAGAGCGAGAGGGAGAGATTCGGCACTGTCAGACCAAGCAGAGAGAGGGAGAGGATGGCAGAGAAAGTTTATAAGGCGTAGTTTAGGAGGAAATGCGCGAGAGAAGCCGGGGAATCTGTGGTGGCCAGCTGCAAGAGGGGAGATAGCGGAGAAAGGCTTTTAATTCTCAATCCCCACAGAGCCTTTGAAAATTACCAATCTTCTTATCACAGACGCAGGGCTGCTTATGCAAATTGTTGTGGAGTGGAACGTTTAAACGGAAAATTACTCGACAGC
>CABFOQ010000355.1:0-19798 GCA_900660455.1 Gephyroberyx darwinii | reverse complement strand
CTCTCTCGTCCACATAGAAAGCCTGTTTTGAGTCTCAGATAAGAAGATGAATTGCTCTCTCCGTGCTTTGAAGCGCGTCAGGATTTAAAGACTCCAGCCTCGGCTCTGGTCGAACGCCGCTACTCCCGCTTCCTTTGTAGCATAAAACGGGGCAAAAAAAAAAGAAGAAGAAAAAGCATTTCAAAACAACATAGATTCTGTGCTCCAACACATAGTCACCGCCTGAGGAGACAAGGAGCAAGATAATATATAAATATCCCCTAACCCCTGCTCTTCACTCTATTTACTTTCATATTTATCTGCTTACCATAGTGTCTACAATGGTAAGCACAGCACTTTTTTTTTTTCAAAGTGGCAAGTAATTGACATGGGGGAATAAAACAAAAATGGGCCATGTGGAGAAAACGTTTGAAGCATTTGAAGTCCAAATTATACTACAGGCAATATTGGAAATGAAGTGGAAAAAGAATGTCGAAAACTAGTCGAGGGAAATAAGCACTTGAAAATAACTGACTGAACGCAAGTGACTCTGAAGTTCTCGGTTTTGTGAGTTTTATGTTCAGTGATCAAACAATTTCGATCCTTGTTGCTTTCCCTCCTTATCGACTGTATGAGTCCCTTTTGACTCGCAGCCTGTCTCGCTTTTTACATGTATCATAAATACTGCTAATTAGTGCCGATCCTGGCCTCCCTGAGGTCCTGAGAAAACTTCTGCCAAGGCACCCCCACCCCTCCCTACCTGACATACAACATACACAGCTTGGCTGACACTACAAAGTATCAGCAGTCATTTAGTTGAACTGTCATATTATTGCTGAGCAAATAGGCTACAATGAGAAGAGAATACGATAAAAATGGTATCCATAGTTTGACTTCTTGGTGTGAATGAATGAAGGAAACAACTTTCAGCCCACTAATGAAAGGTAGCTGGCTTATAGCAATTATTCTTGTTTATCTTGATTTTGGCGACATCTGTGGTGATAAGAAGTCATTGCTTTGGTGTTTTGCACTGCATTTCCCAATTTTTGTCCAGTGCTGTACCTCCACCCATACCTGCTGTATGCTTTCTCCCCACAGAGGCAGATAAGGAAGAGGAAGTGCTACCTCATGGTGGCTGGAGCCCTGATTGTCACCCTCCTCATCATCATCATTGCTGTTTCGGCAAGAAAATGATGCCATGCCACTGTGGTAAGGTCCTTTACCATGCGCAGTACACCACAATGCCAGTGGACATGATGCAGTCTGATTGATTACATAGCTATTGTAGGATATGGGAAACCTTTAGCCTGAATTGATTCTATTACAGTATTTTGGTCAGTATGCATGTACAGGCTTTATTATCATTTAGTTTAGTGTTTTAGTGCCTCATGATGGTCTAAATGCTGTTTCAGAGGCATTTCCACCTTGACAAAAATCTAATTCTGAAGGAAACAAAATAGTGTTGTGAGGGCAATCTGTGTATTTTTTTGGGCCTCAGTTTCTTGAGCTAAGAGCACAGAGATGTTTTGTCTTATTCACTAAGAAAACTATGCAAATCAAGTTGTGCACAAACAAGCCCTCCAAAAGAGCACTGCACAAGCAGCTAGCCCCTTCATCACCAACTGCAAGCGCAGATTGCTTCACCCATAAGACTAATCCACCACGGCTGGTACCCTGGCACCCTAGAGCTCCTTTATACAGTTGTGAGAAAAAGTTTGTGAACCCTTTTCTATTGTCTGCCTTCTTGTTTAAATGGCTCCTAAAATGTGTTCTGATCTTATTGTACGTCATAAAAATAGATTTAAAAAAAACAATGTGATTTAACAAATAAGACAAACATTTTTATTTGAAGATCAAATCTTAAAGGCTTGGATTGGAAAAAATGTTTTCTGTAGTTGCTGATCACACCTGCACAATGGTTAGGAGGTATTTTGGACCATTGCTCCTTACTGTTTCAGTTCATTGATATTTTTGGGATGTTTTGCATGAACGGCTTGCATCAGGTCATGCCATAACATTTCAATTGGGTTAAGGTCAGAACTCTGACTTGGACTCTCTGCTTTTGTGTTTCGGGTCATTGGCATGCTGCATGACCAAACCTCTGTTAAGCTTCAGATCACGGACTGTTACCCTGATATTCTTCTGTAGAATTTCCTGATACAATTTGGAATTCATTGTTTCCTCGATGATTAAAGCCGTCCAGGCCCTGAAGCAGTAAAGTCCCAAACCATGATGCTCCCTTCACTATGCTTCACAGTTGGGATAAGGATTTGCTGTTCGTCTGCAGTGTTTTTTCTCCTCCAACCACCCTTGTGCCCTCATCTGTCCACAGGACGTTGTTCCAGTAGCTTTGTGGAACATCCAGGTGGTCTTTGGCAAACTTGAGGCTTTAGAGGCTTTATTTTTTGACCAGCACTATTAGGCAGCTTTCTACTCATTGAGCACGGTTAGTGAGTAGCATGGCTTTCTGATTTGGTCATTTTGGTGATTAAGCATGCTCGTCCCTGTGTCAATTTTTCGTGGATCTGGGCCCGAATACTTTTAGTTTTTGGAAATGGTCAAATTTCAAGATATTGAATGTCGGCACAAAATAATACTTATTGGTACTTTAATCCAAAATGTCGGTATCAACGTTTAAAAACCCATATCTTTCGAACCTTATCAAATACCTGTTATAGAAGGTCTCCCTCCAGTCAAACACAGATTTGGGTTTTGCAACTCTCAGGCAAAGCTAATCTGTAACAAGATGAGATCAGGATGAACACATCATACTGTAACGCACTGCTAACATGACATACTTACACTTGAGCAATCAATTAGTTGCCTATGTTGTGCCCTTTAGGGTGTGTGTGAGGGTAAACAACTTTTATAAATAACTGGTTTCCAGCACCATCAACTTTAAGCAGGGTGATGCCCTGTCTCTGACACTGACACTACGCCAACAATTTTGCAAATTCAATCAAACACTTGGAAAGTGGAGGGACGAGTGGTGAAGTTATTATCTGAAAATCATATTGATCTATTTCCTGAAACAGAAACAGTACTTTCTAATTTCTGCTATTTCAAAGGTGCAAGAAGTGGAGGATCATGATCTTTGTCAGCCAGCATAACTCCAGAGATATTGGTTTCTAGGAGTTTCTAGCTGATTTATTTGAATTATGCACACACAAGGTCTTTGTGTAAGTGATGTTTGATGATTTATTTCAGTGTTAGATGTGAATAAGTACTGTATACATTTGAACCCCATGTGAGGTTGCATAAAACAAAAATACAATTAATTAATTCATACACTTACAGTGCCAACATGACAGCAATGTAAATGTAACATTTTATGTATGGATGAATGTATGCATGTAACCACCAATATAAACAATAATTTATCCCAATCATCACCCTATCCTCAGTTGAAACAACTTACTGTGATGCATAGTATAAATTTATTATGTCAGCCTAAAAACGATGGTAAACTCTATTCCTCCAGAAAAAACGGTTTAAGTGGGTTTACCCTCCATTACGTTACACTTGTTCAACACTTAACTTAAATTTTGGCCTCACATCACTCATGGCCAGAAGAACTATCTGAAGACAAATATCTTTTTTTTTTCTCACTTGACATTCAATGCGAGATGTCTTTGCTTGCGCACAGTATCGATCTTCACCTATTTTTCTGCTGGAGGGAGGAAATTGGAAATCTCGTGGAATAAAGCATCCTATTCATAAAATGGCAAGACAAATCAATGCTCCCGTGGCGTCTGGCCCGAGTTGAGTCGCAGCAGTCGGTATTCCTCGGGTGGTCTACAATGAAGTGGCTAGACACCGCTTGTTACCTCAGCAAGACAGTCTCATTTATTCAAAAGGGAACGGGGCATTATGAAGTCCCATTGAGGTGCTTGTGTTTTCATAAAAGTTGAGACTATTGACACATTTAAAAAAATATATATATATATTGATTTGTATAAATTTTGCAAAGTTTGTGTTGACCTTTGGTGTAACAAATCATTGGTAAAATCTAGATTAACTATTTACATAGGCACATTCTTTTTCTTTCTTCAAATTACCAAAATGTACATATATGTGTCTATGTGTGCATGCGAGTGTGTGTGTGTCGAGTTATCAAAAAAAATCTACTGTGTGGTAAAGGTTTGTAATTTGTATTGTATTATTATTATCTTTGTTAATGAATCCTCGTTGGCAGATAGATTTCCTATAGAAATCTCCCTCTACTTTGTCGACTCAGATCTCAGATTAGTAGCTCTTCATGTTCATGGAGCTAGACCAAATCTTTGTTTTAGCAGATGAGCAAGGATTACTAATAGTCTGTGTGTGTCTGCGCATGTGTGTGTGTGTGTGTAAGTGAGAGAGTAAATATTCTAATCCCCATTGGAGGGAAATAATATAATATTTGGGTTTAGCAGACGCAACTGGGTTTGTCCCACGGTACCATGGATCCAAATGAGCATGCTTGGCTTCAACATTGTCAGGCATTCTGGAGTCTGCAGAAACAATAAAAAATTTTACTACAATGGCAGCACAGCAGTTTTTTGTTTTTTATCATGAAGCTATTTTAGCATCTGAAATATCACAGTAAACTAACTTGTTCTACTCTGAAAATACAGTAAATATTTTAATGCATGAAGCGAATTGAATGAAGTGTTTTAAGCAGATCTATGTTTTTGGTTGTTATATGGTCGTATATCAGGGGGTTGACACTGCAAGACACGTGGCTGATGTCTATCTATGCATCTATGTACTCCAGAGCTACAAAGTTTTGAAATATTTCCTGCCGCTTTGTTATTGCCTTTCATACCGCTGCATCTTTTTTTAACAAGTTAACACAGGTAGCCGACGAGCACTAATTAGATAGCATTCACCAAAAAAAAAATCAATAAAATTACTTTTTTTGAGTCATTTATTCTGGTAGTCTTTCAAATAAAAGATGAAGAGAACTTGGGAAGCTCTGAATGGCTGTAATCAACTTCTCGTCCATTGTGCACAGACGGGAACTATTTTCATGAAGCTCACATCGGCAGCTCGGTAGGAAATGAATGGCTTCTCAGTGATTTGTTGATCACGGTGCTCACGGTGTGAACACATTGTTGTGCTGTTAAGTGATGAGAACAATATCATCCATGTGCTAAAGTGTTATCACGGAGTCAACGATCTATTGGGGATACGTGGGCGATTTTAGTGTCTGTTTTCTAAGTTGAACAATCTACCAAAAACATCCTTTAAGGAGTTGCTAACCCACGTAAAAGAATTTCATTAGAACTGGTTTCAGTGGAGAGTTTTAATGTCCCATGATGGTCTAAATGTTGCTTCAGAGGCTAGAATTCTGGGATTTAATCGGCTGACTGCAGTCAGTGGTATCTGTTCATTCTTGCCGTCTTACAGTCTGGCGACAGCAAAAAATGACCAAGACAAGTTCAAGTGATCGTGGCTAACACCGTGAAAAGAAAAGAAAATGCGCAAAAATGAACAAAACACAGTTTAAATGGGTATCTATGAGCTGGGGCGATCAAGTGCGTTCCTCCCCGACACGCTTTTGTTTTTGAGCAGACATCCAGACAGAACGCATACAAAGTGCGAGGGAGAAACGAGGGCAGAAAGGAGAGGCAGAGAGAAGAATAGCAAGTGCCATACATCAGTTTAATGAGAGTGACGACGACAGAAATAACTGGGGAGCTGCTTCTGCTCTCAAATCAATAGCCTGGCTCTTTATGGCACTCTAAATAATGCAATAACGGCACTCTGACACTTATTCCTGCGAATTATGTTACCGGCACTGCCCTCACATCTTGTTTACAGAGTCATTTGGGGAGTGAGATTTCTCAGTACGCATGTCAGCACCATGTGCTAACTGCACTTCGACTATTGTGCCGGGGCTGCTAAAATCACAACTGCCTGCTCTCATCAAGCAACAGCAGACAGTAAAATAACAAGGTCGTCACTACCGTAAGGGTTAAATTAATAATCTACTAAATTGACATATAAAAATCTTCATTTAGCTTCTCTTTATCACTGAGTGATATAACAGCAAACAGTGATTCAACCTCTAGACAGCTCATGAAAGCTTTTACATTTGCTGTTCTAAACATCCAATGTCAGGCAGGTCTTTCCTGGGAAAAATCCTCTGGAGACACAAAGTTTTACATATATCAAGAAGTTGATAGTTTGTGTGAGCAACGATAGCCACCGTGGCTGAACCGACAAAGAAAAGAGCACCACCTACATCATCAACAGAAAATCCAAGGAAAAAATCACTGCACTAGACACACCTTGATTGACAGGTGACCTCTGGGAAGCACAGTGCAGAAACACCACAGCAATGAGTGCTGAGCACCAAAGATATCACCAGAATCACACAAAAAAATGAGTAATTATAGTTTTAACTGACTTCTGCAAGACATATGTGTGGAGAAATTACGGTTGTCGCACTTTCTCTGACTGGGCAATCCCAAAAACTCAGAGAGATCCACAGAATAAGAAAAGGTTAATCTGATCACACTGCTCACACTGC
This sequence comes from Gephyroberyx darwinii, assembly GCA_900660455.1. Lineage (NCBI taxonomy): Eukaryota > Metazoa > Chordata > Actinopteri > Trachichthyiformes > Trachichthyidae > Gephyroberyx > Gephyroberyx darwinii. The sequence goes on along the minus strand of CABFOQ010000355.1, from coordinate 13,302 downwards.
TCTTGAAATAGACCCATAATGACTCATCCCATTAATGATGGATATCAGAGGGTGCTTAACAGAGAATCCATTCAAATAAAGATTTGACAGACTGCATACCAGGCTTTTTACTAAGCATCACAGGATAGAAGGATAATTACTGAACCTCTAGATCAGATTCTTGATCTGTAATAAAGGGAACCTAGGCCTTCAACTACGGTATACACACACTTTTTTTCTCTCACTCACACACACACATATAACACACATAACCATCTTAACCATTTAGTCTTATATTGAGTCTTAAAATCATATTTTTCTGCCAATGGGATGAGCTAATTCCACTTCCAATGTAAATCAACTTGTTTCAAGAATATTCTTCAGCTGAGTGACATTATCTTGATACTTTCAGAGTGATTGTCCTTATTTTAAAACATGAAACAATGAGCAATATGCATTCATCAGGTATTAAAACAGAAATATAGGAAGATAATAACACAGTAACATTGCATCATAGGGCAATTTAATCATTGACTTTGTCTTCGTTACCATCTTGATTTTATTCCCAACATTTTTAACATTAAGATTGACATGTTGACATGTTGATGAGGCCCATGATGGGAGATGAAAGAGATCTTGTACCTGTTGGGGGAACTGTAGTGTTTTATCTCATTCAGTCATGCTCACATCCACTTACACAGAGACAAGAATGTTACCTTTTGCTGTTCATGCCAAGTGTTTGTGTTATAGATTATAGTTGGATTGACATGTAATATTTGGTTGCAAGTAGACTTAACAATATGTAGTTTTTAGTAAGTTGTTGGTGTCCCAGATCAGATCAAGTTTCCACAAAAAGAAACATTTTAACTAGCACACATTCAGTAAATATAAAACATATTTCTTATAATGTTCGATTTCAACATTATTGAGAATATCGATTTAGTAATCAAAATTACACACGCAAAAGCAGCTTGAGTTGTAACTGCAAACAGACCAAACGGCTGTAATTGCTCTTGATGCAAAGCTCGGCAACTAAAGCTAACGTTAGTCATGATACTGTCAATACTAACTATAGTAGCCAGGAAAGCCCATTCTAAATAACATGAGCTACAAGCAAGCCCACTCTAAAGATAATATAAGGTACAGTTACAGGTTACAGTTAACTATGTAACAACCAAATAGTCCTAAATTATCAAACAGAAGCTGAAATAACAAATTATCTGGGCTCATGATTCAATTGTGTTATGATATTAAGCTCTCATTTTGCTATAATTGTGATAGGTAGCAGAAACAATGGTAAAAAAAAAAATCCTATTTAAAATCATGTGATCGTAATGTTAGCCTAATATTCGGTTAATCAGTTCAAGGACTTAAAGGCCTTCAAAAATCATCAGGTAATGCCAGCGTACATGTTGGTAGCTGGTTGTATTATTACTGACTCCATATATTTAATTTACACCAAAAGCGGACTGCCCATTCAAAGAAACCAGATTCTATTCTTTGAATATTTGGAGCAGTGAAAATGGGCAGAGAGTGGACAGAGCCAATAAAACAACTCACTAACGTTTGAGTTAGAATTTATTTTATTTATCTGAATTTCCTTTTATTTCACATTTGATTGCACAGGGTGTTTTCTACAGAAAGGATATCTTAACTTTACACCCAGCACCACATTAACCAAATGTTGTGTGCTGCATACTGCACAACACAGCACTGCATGGCAGATTGCCTATTACTATGGAGAACAGACAGGGACACATGGAGGAGCAGGAGGACACAAATGAAGAGGATGCTCCTTTTTTTTAATTCTCTCTTCACTGTTTTGTTTTACCAAGTACCTTGGAATAATACATTTTTAGAAATAATGAATAAATCTCTTTCAAATGATGTTAAGGACCAAGTTCTTAAAGGCATATTTACTTCAATGAAAAAACAGTATACATCCACACAGATTTTCTCCTCCAGTCCTGTTAACTTTTATTTCTGGGTGTTTGGTGTCCCTCCCAGTCATCAGTATAGATACAGTATATTCTTAAATGCCAACATGCCGTTTGTTCATCCTCCTTAAATCTTACCATCTTTATTTTTGGTCAATGGATTGATTTTTATTTTTTTTACTGCTCATACAGTAGCTATTGAAAATGAGACAATATGACCATGAGGAGCATCTTAATAGGTTCTTGTACACCCCTTGCCATGTTTCAGCTGATGAATCACTACAACACCAAAATGGCATATATTGTTCATTTGTAATTGACAACATTGCTGTTGACCTCATTTGCCTTTCAGTGTTAGTAGGAATGTAGACAGAAGTTAAAGAGAGACATGTCTGGTGTTTTTGTTTCTGGAGCTTCTTAATAGATACAGGCCTACTGTATAAGATTTGTGTGAGAATAGATGAAAATAGGCAAAAACAAGTGAAAGATTGCATGGAAGGTTACTTTGAAGGCCACCACCAGGAAATGTGTATTCATCTGACAAGAACATAAGTAAGCTCAAATGAATGAAGAGAAGTTACATTTCAACAGTAACAAGTGGAAAGGAAGCAACAGGGTTTATGGGAAATGTGGTCTTCATTTTGAGAAACACTAGCATTAACAATATCATTGGCGTGAGGATACCAGTCATCTCCACCATGGTCTCATTTGTTTACGGTAATTAAACCAAGGTATTGCAATTAATTTGACTATGATATATTGATGTACACTTTAGTAATATTTAGTTAGACTGCCAGAGTGTTAATACATATATTAGGCAGCCACTCCATCTGTTGGCCCATCCATTGGACACTCCAGCATGGACCTGTCTTGTGTCACCTATTATATTATCCATGAACTCTGGCTGACTCTGTGGCCTGATAGAAGGAGAAAACTTATGGTCTACCCTACAGCATTGCCTGCATGTAAGAGAGACAATCAACATCAGTGATTATACGCTACTTGTTACACAATTCTAACTAGCACATGATTCATGATAAACTTCAACCAGATTGGTGCAGCTACTTTGGGATTAGAACCAAGCACACCTGCAGAATGTTCAGTATCTTACCAAGTGAGCTAAAGTATCAGTGTGGCTGCCTGAGAAGCTTAGGTATTGTATTGCCCTGTATTGCATGGCTGTACATGCACAGTGGTTTTTTTTGCTTTCATTTATAGAATATCTGAGTACCATTATACCAACATCTCTCAGAGGCAGAGTTGCTCATTCGTTAACTCATTGGTTGAGTTAAGGCTCAAGGGGCGGAGTCAATGAAACATAGTTTTTCTGTAATGTTAAACTAATGTTATATTTTGAACTTCTTTGCGATTCATGTTTGCCAGTTAGCTAACTTGCATGCCAAAACACTATGGTTCTTTGGCTCCATCCATCGAGGTTTAAGTCAACCCATGAGATTTTTTTTTTTGGATAAACATTTGTATAACTAAAACACCAGTCTGTGGAAAGCTAGTTTGTTGAATCACAACAGACGCAACATGAGCAATGATAAGTGGCTGAAAGGCACACAAATAAAAAATCATTCCCACGTCAGTATCCTGTTCTAGCCTTCTGTTATCCCAAAGCAGATTTAATATCAATAATAAGGCCATTGTTCAGTTTGACTCTGTTCCACTTTCTTGCCAGCTACTGGTCTGGAATCACTGCCAAAAAGCATTTGTATATATTTAACCTCCATCAAGCATGGCAGTGCTGTGTTGATCTCCAAACATGAGCCTGTTTCACAATGGATTTCTCAATTTTCTGCCCAAAGCAGCACTTTACTGAACCCCAGATCAGTACTGAACTCCCAACTGCCTGTGGGTTCTCTCTCTCTTTCTCAGATGGAACAGCTGCCTGTTATAGTATGATAAGATTAGATGAAACTTTATTGATCCCTGTGAGGAAATTAGATCATTGCAGCTGCGAAAGTAATGGGCTCCAGCAAGAGAAAAAATAGAATATAAGCATGTATAGATTATAAAATAATCAATAAAAACAATATACATATATATATATAAAAAATATATAAAAGCACTAAAAATTGAATTAAAAAAAAATGGTGGTGTATAAAGATATGCAGCTGACAATTTCCATCCATGTTAAGTATGCATTCTTAACATTTGCTTACAATTGTTACTTGCAGATTTTACTAACAGTGTTGTTTGCTGAATGTGTGCTATAATATTAGGACCATTATGAAAAGTAACATATATAGCATCTCTATACTAAAGTATCATCAGGACATTCTAAAAATATGAAAATATCTATTTTTACAGTATCAATATATCGGCATAGGCAATTCCATAGAGAATTGAGAGTGGGTACAGAGAGAAATTCAAGGACTGGACGGTGGTTTATTAATGCAGGAGCAGCTCTGGCACCCATCTGCAGGTTTTCTGTCTCTTGCCAAGCACTGGGACAGATTTCGAAGAGATTGTAGGTTCAAAGACACAAACAAGCCTATTTCTGTTCTTCCTCAAAGCTCACCCTGAGATAAAATTGCACGACAGATGTAGGTGCATACTTAAATCAAAGCAAACAAACTGTTACTCAAAGAACAATGAAACTAACCAAATGGCAAGTTCCATACTCATTTGATATGTGAGAAACAAAGTGTGCTCCCTGTCTCTAATGTGGTATTCCCGAATGTTATGTAATATAATTGGATTTCAACCGATACACAGCAGTAGGGAAAGTGTATAACAAATAATGCCTTGTTTGCAGGAGTATTCATAAAGTCAATGCTGCATTTCAAACTATGAAGCTGTATAGTTAGCAAATAAAAAACTAATGACAAAATGCTATAAATAATAATAATAAATATATTATTGTTACTTTAATCATTACTGTAGTTATTATTCTCTTGGAGAGATACTTTGTTACACTACTTATATTACTTTTCCGTTACTCCTCCTCTCTTACCTTCAAAAATCAATCAAAAATCTTGATTTAATGAGTCAATTGCCTCCTCTGTGCGCTTCTATGTGAATGATCAGGGAAACCAAATCAAGATGATATCCAGTGTTATTCATTGCTAAAATCAAACTAATGGGAATACTTCCACCCACAGAAAGTCAACTTTTCTAGCATTTCTCATCAAACTAGTGGGAATACTTCCACCCACAGAAAGTCAACTTTTCTGCCATTTCTCATCAAAGCAGTGGGAATATTTCTACCCAGAGAAAATCAACTTTTCTGCCATTTCTCATCTAGGCTAGCTCAGTGTGAGAGGAGGACAAATAATTATGACAAACAAATCAGGGGATGGAGGTTTAATTGGTAACTGTAAGCTTTTTAATGACTTACTGGGAAAGTAATAATATTACATTAAGGTGTTACCACCCAAGACTGGTCCTGTGATCCCTGTAGTGGGTGGGCCTGCATTGGGACTGGCCTGTAAAGTCTTTATATTCCAACTCAATGGACAACACATCATGAATGCCAGCCTTGCCTGTAAGACCTATCCACCAAATATTCATACTTGGCCCTTTTCCTGTCATTGGCTTCAGCAAAATGCCTATGTTGGGATGGAGCTGGTCAAGAGTCAGAGAGAGACCCAAAGCAGCTCTATTAGGACAATGAACCTTATTAACCTTTCTGTATATATGTGTGTTTCAGTTGACGCTGACAAGGCAATGGACTGATTGTAGCTGACACTGCTACATCAAGTGGACCTGAAAAGGCTGTTCATTAGACACTGCTGGTCTAAGGGAGGACAGTATTTCTGGCAGCCGAATACAACAGACAAACCAGAAAAGCCTCTCCAATGTGTTTCCTACTCGTAGACTCTGAGGGTAAAAAAATCTGTTGCAACCTCACACCTCTTCCAAGGTGCATGAATCAAAGTGAACCAAAAAATGAAATCATTGCTCTTGGAGAGACAAAGCTTTAACGTTTAAAACAACATATCAGGTGTCTTGGTGGTTCAGTTGGCTAAGGTGTATACCATATATCTGCAACATCCTGAGATCTCTCCATTGCGAAGTGTCCAATAAAGCAAACATCTAAAAAGTGTCTCAGTAATAGCCTTCGTCAGGGTTTATTTGGCTATTAGAGACAAAACATATTGGTTTGTAATATTAAAGCATTGTCTATTATTCTCCAAGATTTACTCATAGACTGAACAGTTGTCACAGTTTGGCCTGAATGTGGTCACTGTGAGGGTTTCTGGTCTTGCTCTGGTCTCAAAAACACAGCTGATACTCTCGGTTGGTATTTGTCCACTGCTTTGGTGAAAGCTTTGGCCTGCCTTGCTGGGTTGGAGGGCTTTGCTTTTGGGCGACGCTTCTGCAGATGGTGTCTGCTACAGCCTCAGCAGGTTGTTGTGTCGCCAGTAGTGTCCTTCTCCCACGGCTTATGGGCAACAGCTGAAGATCTACTCCAGTGTAGTACAAGTGGTCAGATGAGCTGGAGGACATCATAATCTGACTGAATAGTGAACATGATATGCTTAAGCTAAGTCAGAGCTCTGGCCAAGAGGTGGACCAGTAGGTATCTGTCTTTGTCTTGGGCATTATCGTAGTGAAGTCCTGTCCATCCTGTGCTCTCCACTTCCTCCCAGACCTCGCTTCTCTGCCAGCCAAAGAAACTGGATTCCCTGTGCTGCAGCACTCCTGACCATTAAAGCCATCATCCATATTGTTGACCGAGAGCTTCAGCTAATACAAAGCAATGCTGCTCAGGCTTTGCGGTAAGCCCGGCCATCTGCAGACGTAGTGGGCTCATCTTCCTCTCAAAGCCTGGGAGGATGCCATGCTGGTAAATCCGAGCCTTTGTACTTACCTGGTTGCCGTGATTTGTCCACTGCTGCCAGTCACAACTCTAGCTCCGTACTAGTCGCCTGGATAGATGCCATGTCTTTTCAGGGTGCAATCCTTTCTGATGGGTTTCTGCATGATGTGTGGATCAGAGCGCCTCCAAAGAAACCTGTGAAACCATAACATACTGTACAAACAGAATAAACATGTCTTCATATCTGTCACGAGGGAAGAGAAAAAAAATATTTGAGTTACAATTGAAGGTATTGGGTCAAGATGGAATGGTTGAAGAAAAAAGTTATTTTTCCAACCTTTACTATTTCAGATGTTTTGCTGAGCTCCATGCTCTTTCTCAGTAATATCCTGCACATCCCTGGGGGCTGCCCAGTACAACCACAGTCTTCTACTGTTATCCAGTGGGAACTTCCCAGTACAATCACAGTCTTGTACTGCTGGTCACTGGGAGCTGCCCAGTACAACCACAGTCGTCTACTGTCAGCCAATGGGAGATGCCGAATACAACGGTACAATACACGGTCTTCTACTGTTGGCCACTGAGCTACTCAACTTAAGCTGTTAGGGGTTCAATGAGTTAACACCAATAGGGTGGCTAAAACAGACATAACTAACGTACCTATCCTCCTCTTACTTACAATCTGTGAGGAGAATAAGTAAATTATCTACTTACTTGTGACAAAGTGTGTTCTTCAAACCCCAGTGATGATTTGATTGCTGCCGCTCTTTCCCAATTCCAGCGTGAATCGGGCGGCCCTTCGTCAAAGCTTATCAGGCCAGCAGCAGCACTTGATTGCTCCAGGTCCTTTTCTCACTTTAATCTTTTTGCTCTGGGGCTCTCTTTGTTTTTTGCCTGCTCCAATTTGATGGATGGAAACTGAAAGAATCCCGGTGTGCTTCCCCTTGAAAGCATCTGTTTGCACCCCCAAACACGCCGGTTTAGACTTATGCCGGTTTCAAGTTAGCTACCAAAAATAACTGATACATAGATGTTTACATTGCGTGAATATCAGATATTGCATCACTGGCGCACCACTTTGCTCAAAGGAATAAACTAGAATTCTGATATTGCATCATAACAACTTGTATCTCTTGAGCAGCTATTCTCAGATTAGAATTGTAATTCATATTGCGGATCAGTAACACAATGTGGGGAAGTGGACAAAATATTGATTGTTTCAAGGAATATTGACAGATTTGCACACCTTGGAGATGCAAAGTATGTGTGTGGCTTGAGGATCGAACTGTGCCAAAACTTGGGCACAACTTGTGTATTTATTCTGTTTTCCTGCTGAATTTTAAACATGGATATAAGCCACATTTCAAGCACCTTTTTCAGCTGATAAATATTAAAGCATTAATGCAGTGGATACATGTTATATTTAGCCTCCAAAGCTGCTTTAGTCACTATGAAACACAGCAGACACGCTCACACTGAAAGAGGCTTATTCAAATGATGTAAAAAGCTAAGTTGACACCACAGAACAGGAATTCAGGAACACTGCAACATTGCAAAGATGTGACAAAAATTTCAAAAAGCGGAAATGTTTGATGTTTATGAAAACAGCAACTCCAATGGCAAGTTATTAGGAGTTTTTGCACCCAGCGATCTAATACGAATCAAAGAGGGTCAGCGAAGGTGAATTATTGAGCAATCCTAGTTGACTTTTCACCCAGATAGACAGAAACTGTCAAGCAGGTTTATCAATCAAATTAATGAGTAAATGCTTTTTAAGGATGGTTAACAAAACCCTTGGAAAACATAAATAGGAGATAGTCTGCTATACATACTGTAGCTATTTTACTTTGAATATCTGAAGCAGATCTGTGCCAGTGAGGGGGGACTTGTGGGTTGCTGCCACAGAGTTAGTAAGAGTTCTTTAGGCCTATATCGTTAATCCATGTCTATGAACAAGTGTGACAATAAGCTCTCTGTCTGAACAGCAATCCTCTTAGGCGAAGCTTTGTGGGTAAACTCGCCTCATGCAAATTCTAAACCCCATTAGCTTTGAGGGACTAGTCAGCTGCATTGAGATTAATGGCCAAGTGACTACTTGATTTAATAGGGTTATTTCACTTCTTCCGGGGGAAAATAAACAACAAAGTTAATGCAAGACATTTGTCACTGACGTCCTCAATCTCTCCTCTCTGAGTGGGTGTTTTCTGGTGTGTGCAGATGTGTTACTCAGTCAGCCTGGCACCCTGAAATAGTTTGCAGAAACTTTGCAGGTGTTTATATATTTCTTAAAAAGGAATTGAATTATATGCATGTTCTGCGATGCATGAATGAAAAAAGTTGCCGTTTGGATGTTCTTAATTCTTCAATTTATTGATCTGTATCTTTCACTCCCCTGAAAAAAACAAAAACCAAGGCTGGTAAACAAAAACCCAAGGAGAAAGGTCGTTTTTGTGCAAAACGTGATTGTGGCAAATTAGAGGATAAGGATTTTTTAAACTATAGTAGAGATAAATGCAGTGAGGAGAGAAAGTGCTGTGCAATTTTCCATTACATGCTGAGAAAAGAAAATCCTTATTTATCTTTTTCCATGCCGTCGGTTTACTCCAAACTTTGCTGCAGGGGATTACTGGATGGGTGGGTGAGGCTCTGTCACTACAGAGTGGGAGACAACACACTGTGACAAAGGTGATCTGAAAGCGCTGCCTCTTTCCCAAACTTGCAGTTGTGGAAAAATGATTAGCACAAGTTGAGCATGAGCATTTTAATACTTCCATATGACCTTTAATCCCAAATCAAAATGCCAACCTTCTCTCCACTGTGAAACACATGCACGCACTTGACTGCTGCGTGTCTCCTCACCTCCCAGCATGCACAGCCAGTAGCTTTCCGGAAGAGTTGAGCTTACCTAAAGCTGATTGATTGTCTTAACGGGTGAAATAAGTGGCGTCTTCCAGCAGAGGGCTTAATGCTGCGTTCAGCAGCCGGAATGACTCAACATTTAATAGAGATGTCTTGAAGATGTTCACATTTGAAACGGTCAAGATGCTATTTGAATTTTTCCGTAGACTTTGGTTGGTCCTGACCAGCTTTTTCACACTTAGAAAGAAATTTAGCAAGTGATACATTTCAAACGTTAACTGTCAGTTGGACTCAGGAGCCCCAAGAATAAACCACAATCTTGTAATACCATTAAAATTGTAATACCATTAACCAGTAGGCCTATACATAAAAGGCGCAGTGCCTCCCTAAAGATGTACGGGGTATCCAATAACCCAAATAGGAAATGCACTATGGAGGCAAAGACCAGTGATTAGCTTTAGCTAAAATGGTGAACATTTATTAAACACTACCAATTTGCTGTAGTACAAGACACCCTTAAAAAAGATTACATTTTATTACCTGCTAAAACAATGAACGCTAGCATCCTGCATGATGGCTAGTTAGCTAAATATAGACCATACTCAGTCAGGTTACTCAGTGCTAAAAGTTCTCTTCCACACGTGTTTTCTCTTCACCGCTAAGCTAAGCTAAGCTAGGCTAGCTAGCTTTGGCCTAGCCTTCAGTATCCTTAATAATTAAACTTCAGGTTATTCCAATCGTGATATCCCAATAATGTCTCTTCTTTTCCCGTAACCGGGTGATGAGAAGTATTTATATACTTAAACTTTGCCTTTTAGTTAGGTGACTAACATAACATTAACCCTTTAGCAGAGGAAATGCCCCATCAAAGAATGTGAGCGGTCAAAATAATTATCAACATCACAAAGGGCTGACAAGAAATAACATTAACATTCATTTCACATTTTCATTTCACTCTTGCATGTAATTCCCATGCATCCATCCCAGTTGTATCACATGAACCAGCTTACCCAGGCCATATCATACAGTAACCCATAAATGAGCTACAAATTAGCTGCGGATACATATTTTTTCCACTGTTGAACATAAACTCACCAAAATGAATGAACTACAGAAAAAACAATAGAGCACTTTCAAGGGCACTACACTATTTTACAGCAAATCAAACATTACAATGTCAACCGCAAACCAAAAATCCACCAGTAGAGTCCTGACATGGCATGAGTTGCAGTCACAAAATGACTTATGTGAGGAAAATTGTTAATTTTGTTCAAGAACTCAGAGAAATCAGGGTCTATTAACAAACCCTGAGTTCCCAAGTATTTACCAGCTGAAAGCCAAGGTGAGCTATATTAGTGGGCATATTAGTATTTACCACCTGAAATAATGAGCAGTGACTGAAAAACATCCATCTCTTAAGCTTGAGACAGTTAAGAGCTTTTATAGGCAGGAGTGTGCTCTTGAACATAGATAAAGGCTCCATGATCTAGGACGGGGCCAAGTTATTCACTGCTTTAAAAGTAATAAAATCTTAAAATCAATTCTAAAATCAACAGGTAGCCAGTGTTCATCCAGCCTCTGAAAGCTGAGGTGAGTGGTATTTTCAAGTAGGAAGCTTGTATTTACCATCATTCCCATGGTACATGAATGCAGCATAAGGTGTCATTTCAGCAGCCTGATGAAGCCAGAGCTCCTCACTTCAGCCTGGCCAGTCAGGGAGATGCACAGTTAGAATGGGTTTGAAGGCACCACGCTGGAAGTTATGTGGATTATTGCTGACAGACTTGTCTCAGTACATATAGTCATATCCTGGGAATTTCTTCCATAATATAAAGGTTGTAGACAAAATAATGGAAACACCTAACATTATCTAATCAAGTATCTAATAAGAAGTAGGGCTATCCTGTCTATCCTTGTCGACTTGACACCACTCTTGATGCTGTTTGGCATACGTTATCAGGATTTTCCAGACTATTTTTGTGATTGATACTCCTGCAATTCAGCCACTGACTATTTGGCCTCTTTGTAACTCTTTTTTGTTGCCCCATGTTGCTTTGAAAACTCACATATAAAAGTGGTGATTGTCAGACCTCTTTAAAAGCTGAGACATACTGCTGCACATTGGCATTCAACTTAATATGACTAGCCTGTGTAGCTGCCTTTGTAATTATGATTAATTACTTCAAAGTTAGTCCTTTTTCTTGTGGTGTTTCCATTATTTTGTCCTGTAGTACTTTGATATGCTAAACTGTGACTGAGGACACACAGTCAGGAATAAAGATTTCAGGCCTGTGGGGGTCTCTAGACATTTCTCTCCACTCCCACGCTGGGCCTCTTGGCTTGTCTCCACAACAGTACAGAGGTGCCATTCATCCAGCCGCTGATTGACAATCAGTGGCTCCACCATGGAACCAGTTTTGGCTGTGATTGATATGAGCTATTAGCCTCCTGCATCTGGATGTTGTGCTCTGGAAATGGGGCAGGACGGATGCCTGGAAAGCACCACCCCACCCTACGTGTCAGTATTGATCCAGCCCAGATTGAGACCTCTAAATCTCCCAGCACCTTGGCTGGAAAAAAACCCCACTATAACTACCTCACTCAAACAGATTACACTGTTGGTTGAGTATTGAGTTGCTAGTTTGATGTGGTTTTGATCTTGAACGATCTTGAACTTGCGACTTGACATGGACTGCTCTGCTGTGAGACTTGATTTACTTGTGATTTAACTGCTTAAAACTCAACTTGACTTGACAGCAGGAACTTGACTAGATCTAATTGTTTATCAACCTGACCTAGTTAGGCCTGTAAAGTCCTTTGAGGCTTGTTTGTGATAAAGGGCTATATAAATAAACTTGGCTTGACTTGACTGGTGTGGATACGCCTAATGAGTAACAATCAATAAATAACTCCGCCGCCAAGTCATAATCTAGGTTAACTAGAAGGAGTCGTGCTCCTGCAGTGCAAATAACATCCTCAATCATTGCTGAACTTTAAAAAAGACTGAAAAACTGTTTAAATAATAATTTTGATTCATGAATTCATTCATATTCTCTGATGCACAGCCTACAAAAACTTGGTACAGTAGGCTTCTCTGATTAACTTGAGGTGTTCGCCGCTTTCCCCTGGTGCTCCTAAATTCTTTATGTAGATCGTCTACAATAAAGTAGCCTTGGCTACTTTTCATATTGATAGAGTTGTTTTTCATTTCTATAAATATTTGACATCATCACTGAGGCTTCTTTGTATGTATATTGTGCCTGTCATTATGCAAACGTATGAATCATATTAATTATGTAATTTGATCTGCAGAACTACAGTCCCCCAGAATTATTGGCAACCTTCGTAAAGATGAGCCATAAAGGCTGTAAAAAGTAAACAACACAAGTAATGAGATATATTATGTGTTCTGAAGATTCAAATTACTCTTTTTTTAAAATCTATATTTTCACTGTTTGCCTTTATTCTGAGAAGATGGTTGGTGTGATTACCTACAATGTTTTACTGGCATTCAGAGAGACCTGAAAGACTTCTGACTTGATTTGGACTTGTGCTGAAAGTCTTAGACTTGACTTGGACTGGTGTTGAAAGACTTGAGACTTGGTTTGAGACTTGCACTGATTGACTTGAGACTTGTCACAGATCTCTTGAGATTTGACTTGGACTTGAGCCGAGACACTTAAAAACACCTATGGTTTTAGTGTTAAAGTTTAAGATTAGGACTTGGGTGTTGGGTGAAGATTAGAAAGGTTAGAG